>CAKAEH010001511.1:41766-52357 GCA_916381525.1 Cercopithifilaria johnstoni
TGAAATGAAATGAAAATTTAGAATAAAGGTCTTTTCAGAATGTAAGATAATGAAAGTTAAAAATAAAGTAAGATATGATAAGGCAAAAAGTAATTCATTTGAACTAACTTAGTTAAAATAATTTGTTTATTACTTCTTAGCAGTTCTCCAATACATACAACACCTTAGCAACTTGCTTATTTCACATAGCAACCGGCAAAATTATTAAATACACGAGATATTTTAATTGTTACTATTAAAATTTATCAATACAGTGAGAAATACATATTGTTATTGTTAGGGCAAAAAATGTTTGTTATTGTTAGAGTAAAAGAATCAAAATGCATCTTTAGATTGTATTAAATCTCTTCTTCTCTTTCATCTTTAAGTTTTCATGCATTTCTGAGAATTAAACGAATAGTTTCATCGAAGCCTAAATAGAAGCCTAAATATTCAATCCATTCAAGCCTGAACATCACTTACACATTTGAAATCTCATTTTTCAAATGATGCTAATTTCAATAATATATTGATTAGAGCACTATTTTTAGTTTAATGTTTTAATTCATTTTATCTCAAGCATATTCAAAGGACATATACATCTAATAATATATTATTACTGATAAAATGATATTAGTGAAGCTTTCTCCCTCATTGGAAGACCGATAAAGAGCGGGAGAGAGAGATGAAATTTAGAAATTTTATCAATTTTATCATCTATGGTTAAATAAATTAATGGAAAAGTAAATTTTAATTGCAGAAGTATTTTTTTCAACTCATACATTGTTGAATAATGAAAGTGATGATAAAGAGTAGACAACTCATTTCATATTTTACAACAGAAATACATTTCAAAAAAATTTTTCTGCAAAAGTAGTTATTGATCCACAATTATCAACAAACATTTAAAATTGGCCCAATCAGATTATAACTGATATTCATAATTGGATGATTATGATAATAACCGACACACATACTCCATTGTTTCGTAATATTGATTTTTTTTCCAAATTCACCAATAATCTGACTATTTACAACTTCTGGCCACCATTCCATATCTCGAAAACTAGACATATAACGTAAATATTTCCGATCAAACATATCATAGTTTAATATAAATTCCATTATTGATTGCAAGTATAATTCAGGATTCACAGAGTCGGAAAAATGCAGAAAGTTGCTTTTCTAATCAATGGTAATTTTAATTTCACAAAATTTATTTATCACTGACAAAATGTTTGCATTGTCATACTTCTTAATTAATGAAAATATGTCTAAGTTTAATTACGATCATCTCAAATTAACACTCCAAAAGCATGATTATTTCAGAATTAATTCAAATATATGCATCATTGATCACACTTAGAAGCCATGTCAAAATTACAACTTTGTTTATTCATATCGCCACTTATCAACGCTTGCGAAAACATTCATTTTCTAACCAAAATAGTATAAACCTTTACCTTTTTCTTTAATTACATACATGTGTATACTAATTATTCCAATACGTATCATTTATAATGTAATTAGTCTTAACATTTTTACCAACTCTATAAGTGATCTAACAAATAAGCCAAAATATCTTTATTACTTCATATCGCAAAATCCATTTATCATTTTTATATCACAACGCTCGAAGTGAATTTGCCTTGTAAAATTAATGACTTAATTTGTATTATGCATATAAAAATAGTCTTATATTTTTTCAAGTATTATGTTTAGCACGGTTATGTTTTATTATTATTATTATTATTATTATTATTATTTCTCATAAAATTCATTTCAAACCGGGAAATAATTGAATGAGTGTTATCATGAAATATGTATTACATTGTTCCGAAAATAAAACAAAAAAGATTTGTCTAAAAAAAAATTAATGGAAAGAAAATAATATCTAACAACAAGAAACAGACATGTCAAATATTATAATTTCCTACAAATACTGAAAATTTAGATAACGCCTGAAAGCTGTATCATCACGTAAAGTTAATATTCCAAAAAAAAAAAAAACAAAAAACTTTTGTAAATTATTTTATTAACAAGGAAGTCACCAGTAACCTAAAATTAGTGATTTTGTTTTTAGAATGCATGTTCTTCCTAAGAGACTCCATGATTAGATCACATCATATAGTATGAAAAAACATCCTGCTCTGATTAATCGGAAAATCTTGATAGTTCGAAAAAGCTATCAAGATTCCTTCAATACAGTTCATTGACGAGATGAGAAGTACAACGATATTGTTGACCACTTTACATAACTCAGGATAAATTCTACATCTAGATATATAAAAAGTGAAAGGCAGAGAACTAAATAAAGCCGATGCAAATTTACACTTGAATACAAATACATCTGCAAAACTACATGATATTTCAGGTTTTCTTGGATAATTTCCATTGGTAAAGTGTTCCATCATTGGCACCATCACTAATCAGCAGTTCCCCAACAAAAGCAATATTTCGTGAGGAGACACTATAACCGTATGTTTCCTTATATGAAGCCTAAAAATAATTTTCAGTATAGCTTCTTTTCACACTTAAAATCGATAAAGGAACAGCAAGAGAAACGAAGATTCATTGGAAATAATAAACTGAAAAAATCCTAGCCTTGGAGAAGCATTCAAATCTGATTCCTTTTACTTTTAAATTTTTACTTAAATTAGAACAAAGTCCATATTCGAGGAGGTCTACTACTAATAAAAATACTTTAGGATTAAAGATTGAATCAAAAAGATGAAGAAATCTTGAGAAGATAAATTTTTTAAACTAGTTTCGAACTTTTCTAAAAAAACCTTTTTAGAAATTAAAAATTACCAGAATCGTTGTTGTCGGATACTGATAGAAACGAAGCATGCCATTAGATAGAGCTACTGCAACATACTGCTTATCGGGACTACGATCAATGGCAGCAACAGATTTCATTAAAGCATATAAAATGCAAGCATTCTCAAATGAAACAGGACATCTTGATGAAGCCCATTCCACATCACTAGCCTGTTGTATACTAGCCAATTGACCAGTTCTTGAATTCCCTGAATTTGAAAAATAGTCCATAACATAATCAACAACACATCTTTTATATCTCTAATGTGGAACAATGTTTTCAAATATTTCCTAACGTTTGACGATAGAAGCAACCCAAAGAGGATCATGAAGTTTTTACGTGAAAGATAATTTTTTGTCTTAAAAATTTAAAACATTCTAAATTTGGTGCTAAATTTGAAAAATTTATTGTGATAAATTGAAAAATTGAAAATTTTGAGTTAATCCGTTACAAAAGCAGAACATCTTACTACGATACCGATGGGTTGATAACACATTTGAATTATGCTAGCCTTACAGATATAGTGTTGGAGGTCATCATCATTGGCCCGCAGCAAAGTACCATCTGTTGACCAGTCCATCGTTTTTATCGAAGCATTCAACTCCTAAAAGCGGTTAAATTTTCAATCCTTAAGTTTCTATTTTTTCAATTTTGATGATAAAGTTGAAAATTAAATAACTGACAAGATTTTTTTCGTTCAAATTATTAGAACAATTTGACAGTTTAAGAAGAAATTCCGACGTTTCATACTTATGAAAATTATAAACCTACCGTAATCTGCGATACTTTAACAAAATGACGAAAATCACCGGATATAGCATAGATTGACAACTTCTTTCCCTGTAAGAATCGACAATTAAGCAATCAAACATTTCATCATAGCACACAAAAAAGAATAGAGTTTACAAAAATAAATAATTAGAAAAGAAAACTTTGAAAAATTTACATGCTTTGATCAGAAAATTTCGTTTCGTTTAATCAACCGATTAAAATTGAAGCAATATCACCAGCTCAATTCTAAATCCCACTAAACCAAAATAAGCTTTGAGAAGAAAATTCCCATTCAATTTACTTACTTTGGTTGCAACAGCCAAAAAATTGCCGATTGTTGAAAATCGTATGGTTGTAATCGCATTATTTATTTCTTCTTCAAAACTATAAAGCTGCGTTTGATGCGTGCAAATATACACAGCCCACGTCCCGCTGGCAAAACCAATGGCAAAAATATCACCATCTGGATGAAAATCAGCGCAACATATTTCATCCTGTGATTTTACGAAAGCTTTGGAAGAGTTCATGTATACCCAGTAATAATTTTAATTTCTCTACAATAATTACAATTTAATTTAGAATCAAAATAGCTACTTCTTTATTCATCTGACTATTGATTCGTATGTACATATATGTGATACCTTCAACAACACATATATATATTATGCGGCAAGGCAATTAATAAAAAAATATATAGTAATATCTTATGTTTAAAAGTATTAATAGTGTACTAATATCTCATGTTTAGACAATTCTTTTAGGAAAAATAGATAAAATCAAACCTTAACATGCAAAGTCCAAAGAACCGTTTTCGTTTCTGTATCGTACAATTGTAATTTTTTATCAGTTGAGGAAGAGAGGAATTGTGATTTTGTTGGATGCGAGGTAATATGTGTTACAGTATCTGCATGTGCCTAGATAGTTTTCAATACTGTCATTAATGTTCTAATTCAGGAAATCTAAATTTTCTAAAAAAGTCAAAAAATATTTAAACTCAGATTTTATTTTGTTCGGAGAAGGAAAAGAATTTGATTCATCAATTAACGAATGCTATGAAGTACTACCGAAAATGTTGTGGAAAACAGAAATGTCGTTTTCCGGTCTCTGGAGGAATAATAAAAATGAACCTGCTGAATTTGTTGAAAACCATTATCTAATGTGCCACTCCAAATTGTATTCCGTGTTGTACCAATGAATAAATGAGAACTTGAAGTTGATACTATAGTACGTATACAACCGCTTCCTTCATCTGGAAACTGAAATTGAAGAAATAAGGGCAGAGCTTGATAATCGTATAGATCATTCTCAGATTCAAATAATGGAAAGTTTATTTGGGAGGTTTTAATGTTTTAACTTTTGTTTTCATCTATTTATTACAACATTTTTCAACGTTTTGCAGGGAATATATGGAATGTGGTCTAGGTGTAAGACTTATCATTCAAGCTCCACATTTAAGCTTCAACAAATTACTTTTTTCAGTAACAAAATTCCATCTCCCATTTCCTACTTTCATTCTAAGAAGGCCCTCTGCATTATACTCACACTAATCGGACCACGAATCTTTGTCAAACCATCAGTTTCCCATTCAAACAGCATTCGATCCTTACCAGCCGAAATGAAGTGACCGTTACCAAGTAAGCATAGTGCCCAAACGCCGCCATTATGAACCTAAAATCACGATATTCTTATTTATTTTCCAGCAGAAATTAGCAATAGTGGTTCGTTCATTGAATATAAGTAAAATAGTTTGGACACAGTTTAATATATTAAAATTTTCTATATTTAAATAGCTTGATCAATACATTCTCGGACATCAAATTCCTTCCAATAATAGTAGAATATTTTTTCAGAACATTCATTATACTGTTATTACAATGGCTTGCAACAGCTTTATCCGATTGCATTCTCCTAATAATTTCTCGCCGCGTATTCTAATCATAGGGAAACACCTAACATATCAGAAATGCTTTTCACAGTACTAAAAAAATATATTTTAGATCGAAATTATTCATAATTGAAAATAGGTAACCTTCGGCACTTGGCGAATTGGTTTAACCTGATATGTATCCCAAATTGTTAGCGTGCCATTGGAATCACCTGTTATGATATGCCCTCGTTCAGTGAAATGTGAAGAAAGTACCAGCTTTGGTTTATTACGACCCTAAATTAATATAATTAACAAAATTTCAATAACGATTTCAGGAGCATATGGTTTCCAATACAAAGTTATATACTTTTGTTAATCAAGAAACTTAGTTAAATACTCCCAGAAACCAAGAAGCTTTCAAAGGCTTGCAAATGATAGTTTTCTCGGTTTACCCAGAACAATTGGGTGTGACATTTGTCACTTACGAATTTGTATTAAAAATTTGAAAAATTTGTTCGTTAAGACTTCACAGTGGAACTTCATTTCTCATCCTTCATGCCATTAATTGCTTAAGTGCTTTGCGACGTATCTTATTTCAATTGAAATTTTCCCTCCAGCTATGATTTGCACTGCTTATGGTGCTGTTAATAAACGCTGTATTCTAAGAAAATATATGTATGTATATACATACCTTCTTTTTCTCCCTTTTAGATGATTACGTTCCCTTAGAACCCGTTTTTCTATTTAAATGTCAATTTGCTGACAATACCTCGAATGTAATGGGTTTTTTGATGAGTGTTGCTCCATCGATAGTCCAAACATTGCAATGACCTTTACCGTAAGACATAAGGATAGTTTTGGAATATGGATGAAATTCACATGCAAACACTTGATCATTAGCACTCTATAAAAATAAATTTATGCTATCGCATATGATTCACTCGAAAATGTACTTAGTTAGTGTTTGGAAATGACAAGAAAGATAAAAGATTGAATTTTTTCCACTTGTCATTTTAAATTCCCATAATTATTAGAGAGTAGTTTGTATGAAAGATAAAAGATTGATAAAAGATAAAAGATAAAAGACCCAATAAAAGAAAATTCTCGGAATACACATAATCATTTATTCATGTATTTTACCAAAATAAATCCTCTTTTTTCTTTTCACTTTTCTTCGATCCGAAAATTTAAAAATCAGCAATTTAAAAAATGAAAGGAAAAAGTCATTTGAATTAATAACTATCCTACATCTCTCAATAATAATTCTTTTACAAATGATACTTTTTACCAAATAGAATTGAAAGGCTGAAATTAAGTCTTATCCAAAATTGCTTTCAAAATGGACGAATATCATTTATTTATTCATGGTCATTTCTTGCGCAATGCCAAACTATCCTCTAATAGCTGTGGGAATTTAAAATGATAAGTGGAAAAGATTTTTTATAATTTATAAAGATAATATATGCCGATTTTGATGCGCTTCAATATAAAGCATAAATACGTATATAAATTAAGAAGGAAAAAAAACTTGAATCTTACCTTAATTTCTGCAATCTTTTTCCCTTTTTGCCATTCCCAAACACTAAGTATATGTTCATAGGAATCATCAATAACTGCAAGTTGCATGCCATCCGTTGCAGCATGGCTAAATGCGCAACACTGAATACCTCGGTCAAAATTAGCGCTTGTATCACCTGTTCCAATTGTCCGTAACGTTTGAAGAGTTACCGAATCCCAAATATGTACTAAAGCCTAAATTTTTGAATAATTTGATGTTTAATTGCAGTTTAATGATATACGTTAATCTTTCCTGAAAATAAATTTGCATATTTAACTATTGTAATATGAAGCTAAACAATGGATGGATAAATAGTTAGATTAAATTATAAAGGAATGAATTTAATAAAAGGCTTAAAAAATTTCATATTATGATCCCCTTAACCAGATGAAGTCAAGCAAATTAATGACTAGAGCTAAAAGGTTGATTTGATGATAGTTGAAGTTGTATTCCGAGATCGGTGATGGAAGCAAACAAAGCATGTTTCGTATTAATATCATAAGAAGCATAAAGCTTAATGACCGAATATTCAAATGATATACTACTGTCTCTGTCACCATAAATTGGTATAATACCAACCAATGTTTGAAATATTAAACCATATAATCGAATAAGATCAAAATTAAAAATGAAAAAACAAACCTTATACTGATCAGTTTGCAAAATGTTGTTCAATTCCGTAATTGAAGATATCGGTGAGCGATGGATGTTGAAACCCTAGAAGGAATGAAAAAACTTTTTACTTCTTTAATTTTTTTTCTGAATGTTTAATAATTCTTTTCGGGTAACCTATTCATTTCTACTTCACATTTATTAAGAAAATTTATTCCCGAAACCAATTCCAAACATATGTCACATAGCGACAATAATAAAGTGTAAAATGAAGCTTGCTATAATAACAGCTGAAACAGGAATAGTATCATAACATTACGAAATCATATCCGAAACTTTTCGTTGAGCTAGAAAAATATTACAGTAAAAATGGAATACAGTAGAAAATTCAAAAGAGAAGGAAATTTTGAAACAAGCAATAGTATTCATTTCTTACGCCTTTTTCCAGATAACGCCTCGATGTTTGACCGGTGGCAATATGTAGTTTATTTGGATGAATAGCCATGCTGAAATTCAATTTCAAATGATTAATAATCTTTTTACAGCTCGTAATTCTTACTATTCGTGGAGAAAAATGGAATATTCGATATTCAGAACAGCAAAACTCGATAACTAGTATATTATTTGCTTGCATTTGTAAATAACTTACAAAATCTTGATCGTATAAAAATTAATTGTAGTAATATAGTAAAATGTATCAATTAACAGTAAATAATATGCTAAATACATGTAAGCAGTGAAACTTATGTGAGTAGCTTATGAATCTCTCTAACTTCTCAAGTGAAGTAAGTGTAAATTTATTATAGCTTCACGGCTTATTTATAGTAAACCATTAATAAATTACAAGTAAATTGTCGAGTGTACAAGTATATTGCCGAATGTTTTCTCATAAGTGCAAGTACTTACTTACGAGACAATTAGAAATACTTCCAAGATTCTGAAAAGATGGCAAATGAGTGGATATACCATTTGATATCACTGGTATGTTTGGTGTAATATCGTTGCGATCCTTCGTTAGGATTGTGCAATACGGCGATGGTACCCGTGAAATAAACAATTTCACCAGTTGGTAATTCATAAAGATTCCCACGACAATCTTTACCGCGATAACTAAAAAAATGCTTAGATCTAAAAGACTGTGATTATTTGATGGATGTGAAAATTTATTCCTAAATAAACAAATGATAACATTCATTATTTCAATTTACATAAATGATACAAAAAAAATTACCCGTAAACCCAATTAAGTGTCGGTTCACATGTAGGAGCATCAAGTTCACATGTAAGATCAAGACCGGTTATTGAATTCGGCACTGGAAGATGCACCGTTTTGCCGTTCACATATACCCGTAGTACACCTTTCTCACTCAGAAATGATGGCTCTCGCAGTTCTAATCTAAAATAAATTATTTTCTTACTCTTAAAATAAATTACTTTCGTAAACCGAATCATATATTTATATTTCTCATAACTCGAATGAAGTGAAGTTCTGATCCTGCAGTATTATCTCTTGTAAATGAATAAAAAATAATCATATCGTTGAAGCACGATTCTCATTATTTACTTTAAATCCTCATAAGATTTCAATACGTTACGTAAGATTGAATGTAGATATACTACATAACAAATCCATCATTATTAATATAATAATTTGAATTATACAAATATGTTTTATTACATAAACTGCAACAATACCATATAGTGTATCTGAAAAGCGTTTTTAGAACTGCAATGCTGCTTATCCTGACCTTTTATCAGTTAATCTGTTACATATTTAGCTCGAAATAAGCGTTAAGTTTATGCAAATTCAGTACAGAATGTTCTTCGATGGAAAAAAACGGAAGAAAATTAACCTGAAACGTGATAATGAATGCTGTGAAGTATTTAAACTGTTTGTTGGTCCAAGTTTACTAAAAATGAATTAACGTTGAAATTATTTAAAAAAAGGAAAGAAAGCTGAAAAATAAAGAAAAAGTGAAGAATGAGAGAAGAGGAATATTAAAGGAAACACAGCTTTAGATTCTCGGAGACATAGAAATGATAAAGTCGAAATAGGAAAGCACGTACGTACCTTGTTGATTTACAACATGATAAATTAGCTGTTGACGTGCCAGCTTTATTATTCTTCATTAAATGATCGCGTGAATTACATCTTTCTCCTTTACTACACTTCACATCAGCGCTACTCAGCCACTTTTTCATTCGTATCGCTGTCGTTGGCGTTTTAATATTCGTTTCTTGATTCTGTAAACCAAATTTCCCGTCATTCCAACGTATATAACGTCTTGATCTCAGAGCTGTTTGCACAGAAGGCTGTAAATCATTTCAATGCTTTTTTTTATTGAAAAGAATCAACAATAATTGTTAAAAAGTTGTAATTTGTGAATTATGTGAACTATCGAACTAAATATCCGTTAACAAACGAACAAAACTTGAGAAAACAAAAACTGAGAAATTGGAGAAGTACTAGAATTGGGGAAAATTGAGTTCAATACTTCCTGCTGCGATGAAGAAACATTGGATTCGGTTTTAATGACTCAATTTTTCTCAATTTTAATGATGTATGACTTCAATATTTTGGAATCAATTTATCTTATCAGCTGTTTAAAGCATTATCCTTAGATCTTCTTTAAGATGGAAAATTAAAAAGCGAAAATTATAAATCGATCATCAAGACTGATGATTTTTGGAACTTGATCGGTCAATTCAATTCGATATCTCGGAAACGAACCCCTACAAGATGCTTAAAACTTCCAACTTTTAGGCTATTCTTCATTCCGTTTTTCTTCGTCAGTTGCTTAGTCCATTTCTAATTAATAACTGTAATTTACTGAAGGAGAGAAAAAAAGCAAACAAATTTTTGAAAAATTTATTTTATCACTATCAAAATGGATTGGAAAAATTTTATCACTAACAGAAATTATTTGAACAAATCAAGTTTTAAGATATATCGATATATCTTTGATTTGATATACGTATATAT
>CAKAEH010001512.1:0-52340 GCA_916381525.1 Cercopithifilaria johnstoni
CAGATGAGAAATGTTAAGCTACGCAATATCGTTTATTTTCAACGTGCTCCACGTTAGGGCTGCGTAATATTCGTATAATCATCAAAAAGATTCGAGATTTTGTTGATACCTGCACGTTTCTAAAAGGTTCATTTTCAGGTTTCATGAGAAAATTCGTATTTGTTTTTTCGCAAGTACATGCTGATTTCCGACTTGCTGAAGTAGAAAGTATTTGCAATTTGTATGGGATCTTGTGTGGTAACAACATTTCATTACTTTGTAATCAGGTGATTTTGTTATTTTTGAGGTCAATTCAATTCAGTTCATCACTAATTACTGATAATTTCTTTTGTAGCACCTGAAAAGGAGCTAGATGATAATAAGATGAAGATAAGTATTTGTGCATTGCAGGGTTTATTTTTGATTTTTTTCTTTTGAATTTTTTATTACTTTCAAGCGGATTTTTCGCCTTCAACATCTCTCTGTGCGTTTCTTACCAGACTATTTTGAATTGCCTTAAGTAATGTAATTTGATGATTATTTATATGACATACATCCTCATCGATATAATGTAATAGTTGCATTTCAGCGGCATGTTTATGTGTTCGAATTTCCATGTATTGACGATGTAGTAGCAATACTTTCACGATCAGTTCTTATAAAATTTGCAGTAGAATTGATAGCAAGCTGCAGTGATTACGACGAATTATGTGCAAATATTAAGAAAAGAAGGCATGATATGAAAGTATGCATTATCCATTTTACTTGTGAAAAATCTCCAGTGGAATTTTGCTTTAAAATTCGAATAAACTGGAGCTTTAGTGTACAGTTATTCTGAATCTAAGTAGTGTATTATAATAGCTTCCAAACACCTTCTTATTCTCACCCTTTGTTCTTTGTTTTCATGAATTTTGAATTTCAGAACTACGATTCAACCAACCAGTCTTTTGCCATACGCATACAGTCTATTGGAAGAAGATGCAACCACTTTGCTGTTCAAAGCATAATTGCGGTATTTAGTTTTTATTTGACTCAGTAATCCCCGAAATACTTGTTCTTGTTTCTGGTTTCCTCTTGTTTGAAATTTAATTCTTTTCAGGATATTGGCAAGGCACTTGATTTTAAGGAATCTCCGGTAGATTTGAATAGTCCATGTAACACATTTTATGTTATCGAAGAATATGATTCAATACAGAGGCTTCATTTTGGGAAATTGGTGCTTTATAAACTTTCATTTTTTAAAAATTCGCCTCTAAAGTGACGTAAACGAACATTCCAGCATTCAAAAAATACTTTCGTAAGAATATGGTCAAGCAATTTTTAAAACAGAGCTTTAAAAAAAGAATTAAATAAATCATCGGTTTATTTTATATTTTTCATTTCATGTTTTTATATGAAATAGATTTAATAGATAGGGCGTGGCCAAGGTCAATTGAAGAACGACTATTCCTTGGCTGAACGATGTTATATTGGTAATACAACGATAGATCCAGAATTATCATTCCTTCAAGCTAATATAGCAAAAGCGGATATTGGCTCTCTTGTCCTTGATCCATTCTGTGGAACGGGTTTGTTCCATTTACTTTAATTATTTAGTAGTCATGTTTAATATGGCTACAATTTAAAAATATTGCGGAACTAATGGTCAAGGCGGTACAGAGTACAGTTTATGATTTATTAATCCTTGTTTATAGTTAAATAATGCTTTTGGGCAGATTTCAGGTGGGCTGTTGATTGCTGCTGCACATTTTGGTGCTGCTGTTTTAGGAAGCGAGATAAATTATCAAATTGCCAGAGCTTCCGGTAATATTCTACTCGAATTACGATTCTTTCAAAAAATTTTCTCTGTTCTAGTTATTGAAAGTTAAAGGCACGTACTATTTTGCTAATTTCAACTAATTATACTTCTTTCGAAAAATAACTTGTTTTTTTTTGTTCTCTTATTTCTGGTTAAATTTCTTAGTGATCAATTTTTGCTATAACTGCAGAATGATTGAAAGAGTTAGGCTGTTAGTTATAGTAATATTTCCATTATTTAATAATTGTTTTGTGTTTTATAGGTAGGTCGTCACGTGCTGGCGTCAAATGCAATACAGCTAAGGAATCAGTTGCTGCAAATTTTCAGCAGTATGGAACAGATGTTTATTTCATGGGTTTGGTGATAGCAGATTCCAGTCAGCACTTATTATGGCACCCTGGCATGCATTCCAGCACTCTTCCTGTATTTGATGCAATAATCACCGATCGTAAGTTTTATTTATCCAGAGAAGGATTTTGATTTCCTGAAATTTTCTTTATTTCTTTCAGTCTGCAGTGGTGCAAATTCCTTTAAATTCTCTGGATATTTTTTGTAGACGAGGAATAGAGCAGCAACTGAAATAGGTTCAGGCTTCCATTTCATTTATTTTAATTTTCTGTACTGATTATTAGTGACGAAAATGCACATTGACCTGACATTTTGTTTTTTCTAGCACCTTATGGAGTTAGGGAGAAGGGACAGAAGGTTGGCATCAAAGGAAAGGAGTCGTGGATAGTCAAAAATACTGAGCAGTAAGTTTTATTGCTGCTTTACTGATTCTGTTTTTCTGAGGAGATAAACTCAAAACTTCTTTAAATAATTTATTCTTACGTCAATTGTTCCTTATTAGTCATTTTTTCAGTGCGATTCATTACCCCGAAAAAGCGAAATATTCCATTTCCTCAACATTCCTTGATCTCATCGATCTTGCCAGCAAATTACTAGTTGTTGGTGGACGTTTGTTATTTTGGTTTCCAGTGTTCCATGATGAGTTAGTTGTCTTATTATCGAAAAATTTCATTAATAGAGCATAGCCATGATCATTATCCTTATTAAATTGAGGTCATTATTGGTTCCTAGCATGTATATTCAGCTTTATTTAGAATTTGTATTTTCGATCGTACGAAATCTTACGCTTTTTCCCATATAGCATTGCAATTATACGATGATAGTCATTACATCAACTTCTGGGATGTTCCATATTTATCCATTATAACCCTACTTTTGGATAAATGCTATGTGAAATTTTAAATGAACGTGACTATGTTAAACTAATTATTGTTTCCTGAAACATATGGGATAAAGCATCTAAGTGAACTACTTTTGATTTTTTGCTTTAATACTTTAGTTCAGCATCAGACTTTGCACCAAGCTTGATCGGAAAACTTGATCTTGATAGGTTCACGATTGAAGGGATATTTGCGTCAGAAGCTTCAAATAAATCTCGCTATACTATCAGAGATTGGCTAGTTCGAAGAGTATGACATGAATTGATGGAATTAATGGCAGATTATCCATTATAATAACATGAAGTCTCTTACGATATTTTGCGAGATATTGGTGCTGTGCAGAGTAGTGCTCTTATGTGATAATATGCATCATAAAAAATGTATTTCATGTTGAATGAGCAAGCATCCTTGAAACTTTGCTGATTTTTAGATATTCGGAAGCAATTTTGCCAAAACACGATGCGATGAAATTGATTTATAATTGTGAGCAGTCACTTTCCCGAAGATATTCGAGGTGAATTCTTTATTTCAGTAGTCGTTTTAATTTATCATTCCATGTGGTTTAGGCTTTAAAGAGATGAAAATTATTTATGCGACTGAGAACTAATCAAATTTTTATATACTGATAGTATAGCGATCTTTAGTAAAGACTACTATGCTATCTTTATATCAAAATTTGTATATGTTTCATCAATGTCATTGTATGTATGACTAAAAGGGATTGTTATTGTTAGAAAACTGGTTGATAAGCCATATTTTGTGTTATGACACGATATTGTCGTTTCTGACTTTGTTCTTTAATATTGAAATTTCCAAGCTGTAAGACAATCTGTTAGTGAATATTACAGGCGATTGCTTGTGTACGAAAAGCTAAGAATGGTGAAGGATGATGAGAAGACATATATTGAGAGGGATTGTTATGAAAATATAACTTTTCGACAACGTGTATTTATGAAGCATTGATTCACTTGTTTGTTTAATATGTTATTTTTTTCACCAATGAAATATGACATTTATATCTGCTAAACTGGTAAAACTTCTGAAATAAAGCATAGTTTGTTAGTATTGGAATGTTTATAAGCAAATTATTCACAGCGAAGTTCGTGTGATCCAAACATATATCACTTTTGCACCTTAGTTTCTGATAATGAAGCAAAAATTGGTTCGAATAATGAATCAATCTGATCGAACGTATAATTTATACGGATGCATAATTCATAGTGCCGGAAGTTTGCCAATTGTTCAATTTAATGACAGTGGCGGTATAAATTCGCAAGTATTGTCTAATTGACAAAATTTGCATTCTCTCAGAGCTATTTCATGCAATTTAAGTGTCGAATTTGTCAATATTTTAATCATTATTAATTTTTAAATAATTTTACGGTCGTAACTGACACATTGTGAGGATTATGTCCTACTTGCAATGTACTCCAGCAGTGATACAGGTGCGGCATGCATATATATTATAAATTTTAACACGAATGAATTATTCATATTTAATATTACTTTTTAGAGTAATTATTGGCTTTTTTCTCGTTTTGTTTTGTTAAAATTTCAAGCGAAATGTAATATTATATATCCGATTGTAAAAATTATTCGTTTAATAATAAATGAACACTAAAAAATAGAATGTATTAAATAAACAATAAAATTATCTTTCTAATAAATTTACTTTGTAAATAAAATTTGTTTGCATGTAAAATAATTCTTTCGAGAGAATTTTAAAAGCCCCTTACTACAGTTACCATGCGCAGGTGGTACAACAACACATGTCCTTGAAGCAATTGGTACCGAACGATTAGCATTTAAGGTGAAATTGAAGCAAAAATACTACGATTTGTATAGGGTATGGAATTTGATTGTACTCAATTCTATTTCTCTTTGATTAAAATTTAAAATATTTTAGTTAATTCAATATGCAAGTGAAATTGCATAAATAATTAGATAATTAGAATCATACAAAATAATAGGTAGGGCTATTTAGTGGAATATGCCTATTAATCATGTATGATTACATAATATTTTAAAAAGCAAGCCTTGCAGTTCTAAGGTACTGCGCTCTATTTATCTTAGAATATTTTCATCTTTCAAATTATTTAATTTTGCTAAAATTTTAGGATAAATTAAAGTTTATCAAATTCAATACAATTTTGTAAACTATTTAATTGTTATTGAAAGCAATTTAATTCATTAATGATGATTGTATTAGCTTAACTATTGTTCAAATTTTGATTCTTTTCTTTTTGAAATTTTTCTGTTAATTGAGAACAATTAAAAGAAATTCATATAATTTAATGCTTAACAAAAATGAACATCTTGTGATTAGTGTAAACGACTATTTGATATATAAATATCGTAATTTGAAATGAGAAATATTTTTGTTATTATTTAATTTGAAAAGAGAAATGTTTTTGTTAAACATTAAATTTTAAATGTTAATTTTAGGAATAATAATTTAGGTATCACCACCGCTTGGTTTTGTAAAACCGGGTGTTAAGAAGGAGCTGTTTTTACGACGATTAGTTAGTTTTGCAACATACGTTTCCCGATTTTTAAAATTATCTAATTTATTTCAATATTCTTTTCCTTTTCAGTATTATAATTTAACATCGTCGAATACAATATAAACAATAATATTTTAAGAGCATAATAATTTTCTTTTGATTAATAATTATTGAAAATAATTTTATTTTTTATTAATAATAATATTTGTTAATTAATAGAAGTGATATCTCAATATCTCAATTATTATTTATCGATTAATTATATTAATTTTATTAATATTAAATTAATTGATTTACTATTAGTAATTGATTAATTGATTGGCTAATTAATTGTTATAATAGTTAATTGTTTGATTGATTAAGATTATTTTATTAGTTCATGTTTCATTAACAATGTAACAAAGGAATATATATATATATATATGCGTCAGTAAAAAAAAAATTATTTAGACAATAATAAATTAATTATGTCTGATAATATTTAAAAATAGTAATGTAAATTATTTCCTTCATTTGTCACATTTGCATCGTTTACTTTGTTTGTTTGAATAAACATTTCATAACTGATATTTCATTTCATTGATATACAAACACATCATCCTATCACTAATTTATTTCAGCCTGGAAATCCAGGAAGAACAAAATTAGTGGTGGAGTATATAGCATCGCCAGATGGTTATGATCCAAGGAAACCGTTTGTTGAAGGAGCTGAAGTTGGCAAAATAGATTTACGCGTAATAGGTAGAAAAATTTTTTCCAATAAAGCAAATTTTTATATAATACAAAATTTTATGACCTTTGGCAATTTTTATGCTTCAAAATTTTGATAATTTAAAATGAACGATAAAATTTTTTGCTACGCTAAAATATAGTTTAAATATTTAGAAAGTTAAGGATAAATTGTAAATTCAACTAAAATTTTGATAATGTTAAAACTATCTTTCTAGCATACAGTGATAAAAAACTACCAGATGATAAGCCAAGTGTTATGGGTAAAGTGGTAACAAAAAAAGGACAAAAATTCATTCCGCCAGTAAGTAAATCCTTTCACTATCAATGATAGTATTAGCTTACAGGCTAATTCATGAAATTGGCAATGTTTCTACATCTTCACATCTTCAATTAGCACTTGCAATTAATTAAAAATGATACGTTTAAAATAAACAATTATGATAGCTAATTGAGACTAACACCGAATGCCTAGAATTTTTTTGCAACTATTTACACTTAAATTTTTGTATTATTTTCACAATTATAGCATAGGAGCATTATAACGTACGTCAAACTTAACGTGAAAATGGACATCTCATTGAAAAGTCCACAAAGACAAAGTGCCATAAATTTGTTTGATAATTAATTAACCATTCTCATTAGAATAGTATAATTACATTAAAAGATTCACAAAGACAAAGTACCATAAATTTGTTTGATAATTAATTAACCATTCTCATTAGAATAGTATAATTACATTAAAAGATTCACAAAGACAAAATGCCATAAATTTGTTTGATAATTAATTAACCATTCTCATTAGAATAGTATAATTACATAAAAAGATTCACAAAGACAAAATGCCATAAATTTGTTTGATAATTAATTAACCATTCTCATTAGAATAGTATAATTACATTAAAAGATTCACAAAGACAAAGTGCCATAAATTTGTTTGATAATTAATTAACCATTCTCACTAGAATAGTATAATTAGGTATGTGTTGATTTGATCTCACTATCACTGCGATCTTTGTCTAGTAATTGATGAAAAAAACAACATACGAAATTTTCTTCAAAAAAATAAAAAAATTCATATGAAATAAAATATTTGTTTACAAATTAATAAAACTTTTTTTAAGATTTCATATTTAATACATAAATTTTGCTTTAAATTTTGAAAAAAATTTACATATTAATTATGAAGAAAACAAAAGATTACTAATTAATGAAGAGAGATAAAATTTTTCATATATTACATTATCAGTGATGGAATAAAACTTTTAGGTTGGTTACGATGATCTTAAATTGGAAACAGAAATTGACGAATTGTTTAAAGATGAAAATAAAGCGGTAACAACAGCACAAATATTAGCGAAGGAAAAGGAAGGAAAAGGAAAAGTTAAAAAGGAAGCAAAAGGAAAAGTTGGAAAAGAAGGAAAGAAAAAAAAAGACGAAAGTTCTAGTACAAGTGATGAGAATGGTAAGTAAGTTCGACAATGCTTTCTATTTGTTCAAAAAATGAATCAATTATCACTATTCTTTTAAATGATAAAACTTATCAATGTTTATCTATTAATTTGCAAATGCGTGTATTTACTGATAATAGTAATATAATGGTAATAATGAGTACTGATATTACTAATGATAGATAATTTGTGAAGAGTTAGTTTAATTCCTATTAGGATTAAAATTAGTTTAATTTCGAAAAATTCAAATGACTGGTTAAAAATCTTCAATTATCTTATCTTACCTTGATAAATTTTTAGTTGTAAAAATGAATGAAAACTTTTTGGAAATATTTTTCAATTTGTAAATGATTATATTTTCAAGATGTATCAGATGAAATTATTCATGTACATTTGATAGAAATCAATTATATTTTTAAGAGGATAATTTTAATTAATTTATTCAATTTATTTAACTAAAATAAATTGAATTAAGAATCGATATGAAATGATAAAGACTTATTACAGTAAATGAGGAATGATAAGATTATTCGATTAATTTCAAATAGCATAGAATTTTAGCTCATCTACTCTTTGAAGGGATTAAGTTATGGATTAAGTTCATAGTTCATTTATCGAATAACTGCAAAGTGAATTAGACTGAATGAATGGTAAATGAATTTAAGCAATGATCTTTGTCTGATAATAGTAATAACAATTAATAATTTTATTGTTTTAGTGCAATTTTAGACAAAATCAAAATCGATCATATTATTTTGAAAATTTCAGAATAGAAAAATGACAAAAAAATATATTTACTTTTTATAATATTTCATAATTTGAACTTTATTTTGACTGCTATAAGATAAATTTAATAACTTCATCTTATATGATATTTACCGGAAGATTGAAATTAATTTATGAATTGAATAAATAAATAAGAATTTGGGTATGTATAGTTAATAGATTTTAGGTGCAGAAGGAATGCTTCATTTATCAGTTTCAGTTTGTAAAAATATAATAATTCTAGAATGCATATTTATAAGTTAGTTATTGTAATTGAAGCTTATTCCAAAACTCTGAATGAAACAAAACAAATTTTGAAAAATAATCGAAAAAGCAATCGAAATATTGTAATTCCTGTAAAATATTTTATTATATTATTTTCCTGAAATATTACAACATTGTTGTAATTTTTACGACTGAAAACTATCACTGATATGGATGACTTCTTCATATGTTAATATTTGAAAGAGTAGTGAGAGTGATAATTTTGCATTTATCTTAAGAAATAAGCGAAATTTTTATCTATCTAAATTATCATTTATTGATAAATGATAATTTTCAGGTAAAAAGAAAAGCAAAAAGCATAAAGGTATGTGATTTTTTTTTTATTCATATCAAAAAATAAAATTTTTCTCAAGCACTGAAAGATTTTTGTTACATTAAAAAATAATGATAATTAAGTAATTATAATTAAATTTCCAATTATACTTATTCGAAGTAAAAATTCACTTTCATATTTTGTTGCAGTTTTAGATAAGACGCTTATAATTAATGATAAGATTGATTAGATGAAAATAAGATAACAAATATTAGAAGAAAATAATAAATTCGTAAATAAATTATGTTATCATTTTTTGGCTTGTCAGGATTTGACAAATATCATCATTATCATTATAAGCCTGAGCAATTTGTTATACTGTAGTTTTTTCACCAAAGTGATATTTTTGTATTTCAATACGTTAGAACAAAAAGTGAAATATCATTGTTTGTTGCATATGGGAATGAATTATAATGGAAATGGAATATAATTGAAATGAATTGAATTACATTTCTCTTTAACTATAAATTTAAATTAAATCTCTTACTTATTTACTTAAAATCTTAATCTTATTTAATCTCTTAATCTTAGTCTTATTTAGTAATTTAATCTCTTACTTTCAAACGAAAAAACAAAAAGAAGGATGATAAGACAATAAAAATATTAATATTAATAGGAATTGCTGTTTTAAATATAATTTATATTTAGCTCCAATTCAAGTGGTTCTACCAAATTTGTGGAAAGATTTGGATATTAATAAAGCTCAAAATAATAATGATCAATTGAAGGCGATATTGGATGTGATAATGAATGAAAATAGACGAATGGAAGAAATTATTAAGCATATGATGCAAGAAATTACATTCCTTCGTGAATCACTTCTCTCAACTGTAATGAAATTAGGTGAAATAATTAATGAAATTTCAAGATTTCAGTTTTTAAAATGAAGTTTTCTTTTTTTGAATAATCAATTCAATATTATTATTTAACTATAATAATAGTTAAATAATCTTTCATCTAAAATTCTTAACCATTAGTATTCTCTTTTTTGCAGCAACACTATCATTAGCAAATAAAGAAGCGGCAGCGGCAACGTTATCAGGTAGTGGTCAACCAACATCAACCGCTTCTACTATGACAGGAAAAAGTGTTGGTGTTGGTAGCGATGCTAGGATCACTAGTGAAATTAAAACTACTATTCCTACCGGTGTTAGTCATATAACAAGTCCTGTTGCTGTGGGTTCTAGTACTACTACCGGTGTTAGTCATAAAACAAGTTCTGTTGCTGAGGGTTCTGGTGCTACTACCGGTGTTAGTCATAAAACAAGTTCTGTTGCTGAGGGTTCTGGTGCTACTACCGGTGTTAGTCCTATTACAAGTCCTGTTGCTGGCGGTTCTGGTGCTACTACCGGTGTTAGCCGTACTACAAGTCCTGTTGCCAGCACTGCTAATGGTGTCAAAAGTGCAATTGGAGTTGGTGAGGGTGGTGCATTAAGTCACACCGGTGCTGGTGTTGAAGTTGAAAACTACTTATCAGCCATGTTAGCTGAAGGTGGACCCGGAGGTAAAGCTAAAGGGAGTGATGATGGTTCTCCGGCTGTTGGTGGTGGAACAAAGGAATTTTCACTCTATCTGGGTGGTGCTGCTGGTGGTAGGGATGTAGGCAGTGCATATTTTACCGCTTCCAGTGCTGCTAAAGCTAAAAAAGATCTTGCCTTCGCCTTTGGAAGCACCGCTGATCAACTTGGTATGTTTGATAATTGAAAAATTAAAACAAAAAAAAAGTATTTTTGAAATTTTCTCAATTTAATGATTCATTTTATTGAATCGTATAAGAATACACTAAGATATAATTCTGAAGACTTTCAATAAATTATAATTCATAGTTTAAAAAAATTAACCTATTCTTACTTTCTCCAATTAAATTATTAATGATTATTTCAATTAATTGATATCACAAATTGAATATTCGAATCTATTTTATAAGTAATAACTCATGATACAATAATCTATTTCAAATTGTTTATTTTAATTTACTAAGTCAACATATAATTGATGAAATGATAATCTGTAATAAATGAAATTTTATTTTCAAATCTGTAATAAATGAAATTTCATTTTCAACAATTGAATACTAAAATCTTATATACTTTTAATACATGCAATTACTATTTTACATTATTTACAGCACTTCGAAATTTTTCTTTACAGAATTATCGAGAAGTTTCAGGTGGTAGCGGTCATCCTTATAGTCCAAGTGGTAGTAGTGGCGGTTCTGGTGGTGGCGGTGGCCATGGTGCTTCATCAGTTTATCTTTGAAAGTTTTCATGGCCGCTTGAATTTTTCTAATATAACACAGCATGGATATATAATGTAATGTGATATTAGCAATTATTGAACTACTTCTATTTGAATTATGTTTAAAATTTATTTTGCATACTTTTTAATTACTGATATATGCTTTCAATGCAATTCGCAAAATTTCAACTAATTAAAATTAATTCTATGTAAGAGGCAAAGACTTGAAATAAATATTAATTTTTAATTTTGTATTTATATTCTACTCTTTAATATTACTTTTTTAGCACAATACATTTTCCTATTTAGTTGCAGTTTTATTGAAATGATTGGAAAATTTGTTGCATATTTTAAATATTTGTTGAAATATTCTCAATCATTCGTACAGTTACTTTTGTAATACATTTTTTTGTCTTTAACTTATGAATTAGGTATGTTTAACTTTAAATTTAATTACATTATCGTTTTGATATCATTTCATTCATTATCATTATCATTATCATTTTGAAAATTTCACCAAAATTCTGTTCGATGATGCAATATCCTTGTTTCATTTGAAAAAATATCGGTATCAGTAGTGCCCAGATAGCAAGAAAATTTGCACATCACAAGTAATCATTTGAAATCTTCTGATGTTAACGTATTATTAGCACCATTTGGATTCTTAAATATTACGATAATTTGTTTTAAAAAAAGAAAGTGAAATAAAGAAGAATGATTTATCTTCATTCGGCAAAATTTATTGATAACTTATTTGAAATAACAATACTGAAAATCGGTAATACGCTTAAATTATCACTTATATAATCCAATTTCAAAATAGTATTAAAATAATTAAATAAAATTTAAAATAGATGAAAAGAAATGGCAATTACCTCAAACTTTTTTATATTACGAAGAAGCAAATCCAAATTTTAACAAAGTTTGCTGATAATTTCGATATTGCATATCACGGGTATATTATCATTTAATGATAATGGAAAGATATTTGCACCAAAAATACAATTTAATTCTTTGCAATATGTTGCATATAAATGGAAAAGCAATGAATCAATTTAAGAGAAATTATATGAATGAATTTGAAAATATTTTATTTGTTGTATTATTTATAGAGATACCGTATCTAAACCGTTGCTAACATTTTTTTATGCTTTTAAAAAGCAAACGAAAAAAAAAAGTTAATTAATTGGTAAACTGAAATAGTATACGTCGATGAACAGGTAAAGATGAAAAGGTAAAGAGGAGACGTAATCTTCTGAACAAAATTTGCTTCCTCTTCTAAACAAAGAAGGTGTCTAAAAATTAAACGGCTAAATTGCCTCTACTTAACTAATTGCAAGTTCAATGTAACTTACTGATATCAATAATTAACATTGTTCTCTTGCTGATATTATTGTTGATATCAATAAGTTAATACTATATACATAATAAGTGGATTGTTTTTTCCAATAATAATCTAAAGAAAAGAAAAAAGAAAATATTTGATATAGGATAAAAGGTTTTTTCAATATTTGATAATTACTTTTCAACGTTTGAGACAGCTTTTTTCATCAACATATCATTTTTTTTGTGCGTCGGTGAAAAATAGTTCTGTTTAATTATCGAAATTTATTTAATACAGATTGTTTAATTAATTGCCTTAAGGTTAAGTAAATCAAAGGTTAATAAAAAGTACTAATTATATTTGACGCTAATTGTATTTTTTGGTTTTGTAACATCTGAATCAGTATTGTACCCGGAATTTTTTAACATTTTGAATATTTAACAATGTTAATAAATTTCAAGAGTTAAAAAGAAAACAAAAGAAAACAACTCATTTAGCTTAACATTAAATGACACAATATATTACCATTAAATGATACTTTGAAATATTACAGTTAACTATTGAAATTAATTAGCTAATTTCAACAGCTAACTATTGTACTTTTCATCTAAAAAAAACCAATCAATAAATTTATATTTCACCGTTACTAACCTTATCAAAGCGATTGTAATTTATTAGCCTCCAGCTTATTATTGTTTACCTTACCATTTACTACGTACGTTTCAATATTTCAACATTACAAACCACATCAAAGTGATGTAACACACAGTATTTTTTTATTTATCGATAATTTCAAAAATTATCCCTCACGTTTGCGTAGATTTGAATGACTCGGATGGTTCAAATGGGATGTGATTTATTTATAACAAAGTAATTGTTGAAATTTTTGGAGGAAATATTTTTGATGAGAAAAGAAAAAGGAAATGTACAAATTTATGCAATAGTTTAATTCCCAATGGTATTATAAACTTTTTCAAAATATTGTTTTGATTTATAAAATCTTTCATTTTTTTAAATAACAAAAAAGGATGATGCAAAGATGTGAATATTTAAAGTTTTAACTTTTCTTGCATTATTATCTCTCGCATATTTTCATCCATCAATCTTTCATTTTTATCTATTCGTTAACATTTGTTTATATCTGTCTGATACAATACTATTTAAGCAATTATTTTTTTTCTTTTCTTTAGTTTATTATTGGAAAAATGATCCACTCATTGTGGACAATGTCCACTTGTTGATGTTTACATTTGGCGAAGTTTAGATAATCGTTATACTTCACATTGAGATTGAATTAAACATCATATTTAGCCATTTATTTTATTGAATGGAGGTGTTTTTGTTCTTGCCAGAGAAGAAGCAATTTTGTTTAATTTTTTAACATATGCGATTGATCATATGAAATTTTTAAGAAATAACAATTACGAAATTTTATCCAGAAAAATATGTAATATTACTGAAGAAAAGAAAAAAATGCAACTAATAAAATTGGATCCGGTAATATTCTTCCGGAAAGATAATTAATGAACTCTTATTGAAAACCAATATTCAATTTTTATGTTAGTAATATCATAAAGAAATTTTTCTTCGTCACAACAAAATGAATTTTTCATAAGCAATTTTAAAAGCTTATTTTTGATGACGTTTGAATGACTTTTGAAATTTTTGAAATTTTTGAGTGATTTCTAAAATTTCTGAAAATGACTTTTTGCAGGAGCTTATCGTTGAAACTAAAAATTATTTGAAATATTCCTTCATTCCATGAATTGTCTGATAATTAGATCGATGCTCATTGTTCTTTTCTTTTTTTTTTGCACTAATTAATTAATGAGTGATTTTTACTCTTTCAAAAATTGCAATTAATCATATATGCTTGTGAAATTACATCATCAATATTCTGTCATCTATAAAATCGAAGCTTTCTCATTGTGAATGAAAGAAGCAGCTTTAGCAATAAAAAAATATCATGTTATTTTTATTTATACTTTATTTGAACTATTCGTTTGAAGAAACAAAAAACAATGATGAATTAATGGTTGTTAGGTTCGATCGATCGTGAAATGCATTATCAACAAATAAATGAGAGGAATAAAATAATTTCCTTCCTATGCTTATAATTATATCAAAGAGAGATATGAAAGGTATTGATGAAAGATAAAGAGAGAGAGAGAGAGAGAGTAAGAATGCAAAGAAAAGTTTTCAAAAAGTTTTTTTAAAAAATAAAAAGCATTACAAGCTTTTCCTTTTATCATTTTCCTTTCATTTTTTCTATTGTTACTTTTTCCATAAATCTAAAAGAGTACCATTGGGAATTTAGTTGTACTGAAATTAAAATACATTTTATCATTTCTATTCTTTTCTCTCCCAAAATCATTCACTCATTTTGTTAACGCTTAAAAAGAGCGATTCATTTCAATTTTCGATGTGAAATTCTCTCTTTTACCGATCACAATTGTTTTAAGAATCGAATAGGAAATAATTTCTTATTCACTTTTTAAATTTATTATTTCATTCAGTTTTATTTTAATATTCATTTTTATAGTTTTGTAAAATTTTCTTTCTTTCTCTCCCCCTCTCTCTCTCTTTCTCTTTTTCTTTTTATTTTTCATTTTTTTCTTGCAATCTTTTCTTTTGACATTCATTTGCAAGAATTTAAGCAATTTAATTGTGTCACTAATTTAAATGCTTTTGTTTTTGCTGCCTTAAATGATTTTCTTTTTTTCAATAGAAATCATTTATGGAATATTATCAATTAAGATTCTGTCAATATGTCTAAGGTATGTAATTTTTAATTAATTTTGAAAAAGAAAAGATTTTTAATTTTGTAATTAAATTTATTGTAATGAAAAATTATTAAAGAAACGATTTTTGTTGTTGAAGTCTATTATAGAAATTTAAATATTATTATAGAAATTTTTCTTACCTTATTAATAATTGATTTTTTTTTTTAGAATCGAATAAATATCATAAATCTTATTTGCACAATATTTAATTTTCATTCATTCCATTAAAGTATATTTATATCAAGATAATATATAAGGTAAGGTAGGTAAAGTACATTAGTCTAAATTATAATCTTCCCTACCATATATCTATATCTAATCTCATTTCTCCATTTTATTGATTATTGAATGGCATGAGAGACAGAGTTATACTCAGTTGAATTGTTGTAAAATTTGTCATATTATTTCATCTTTTAGAAATAAATAATAATAATAATGATTAGTGATAATACTACTAACAGTTGTTAGTTATACTCTCATATTATTAAACTTTTTTATTAATTTAAACTCTCAGAAAAATATTAGTTTTTAAAATTTATTCAAAGAATAGCTATATTATTAGATTTTTTTTAAAATCGGAAAGATAGAATAATCTTAATTCGAAATGAATAATCATAATTTGAAATGACCTAATTTTCATTCCTATTTCATTCTAAAAATTATTATTTACATTCAGGTGAAAATTTATTAATTACATATGCATGCCAAATATGTATTATCACGAAAAATATATTCATATCCTCAAATTGTATTCATATTCTCAAATTCGTACTAAAAATTTTGTCATATTCAACAAAGTTATGTTTTATTGATGACTATTTCGGGTGAAAATGGATGTTAGCTGGCTGGCAATAAAATTTCATAGCTATATTAAAAACTGAATTTTATAGCTATTCAAATTTTAATAGTAGAATTTCGTAATTATAATTTAGTTAGTAATAGAAATTATTAATTATAAATTGCTATATGGATAAAATAATAATTTCGGAAATTTAAAATATTCATAATGAATGCCAAAATTAGAAAGTTGAAAATTTTCTATGACAATTGTTTGTTGCAAATGCTATCATTGTTAAGAGAGGAAGGAATAGGTGTAAAAATGTGGAATTTCGAAACTTTCTGTAAGTTTCAAATTACATTTCACTTCTTTTATTTCTTCCCGCTACATCGCTAAGCAGTTGTCTATTTGTCGAATTCTAAGTTGAAATTCCAAATTTTAATTTAAAATTTCAATTAGTGTTTAAATACTTAACGATTGATATGATTATTTTGGAACGAACAAATTTATTTTTCTTTAAAAACTTCATATGTTATAATCAATATTTATAAATTTTAAGTAATTTTAAATTTTAAATTTCAGTTTTAATTTATTTTTGGAAAAATTAACATTATGAATATTTTATAGTTAGTTTTCGTACTCTATTATCCAACACGAATGATAGATAGATTGTTTCAATTTTTCATTAGCATAGCTATTTTTCGCCGTGAAGTGAAAAGAAAATGATGTCCGGAAGAAACACTGAAGGTATAATTCGTCAATTAATTAGTTAATTAGTATATTAACTTAGCTTTTTTTTTATTCAACATTTGTATAACACTTTAATCAACTAATTAATTTTTTTTTTTTTGATATTATTAAGGATCAAAATTGATTATATTCGATTAGAATTTTCTATTTCCGAATATTGTTTTTGTTTTTGTTATTTTTAATAATTAAGTTTTTTCTGAAATCGAACATTTAATGATCGAAATTTTTGGAATTGGATGATATAACGATCGTTATTGTTGAAATTAGGCAACTTCAAAAGAAGTTATAATCATAAAATTAATTAAAAATAAGCCAAAAAGATTACTGACTTATTGACTTACTCTCAATTTAGTTGATATAAAAAATTATATTTATATAATTTTTAGCAAATAATTTATGCGATCGAACAATGCTAAAAGCAATTTCATTACTTGGAATTGGCATTATGTCTATATTTCTTGTTAGTTTCCTTGGCGTTTACCATAATTCGCAATCAATAAAGGCAATTAAATTTAAGAGCATTTCGCAAGGTTAATTAAATTTATTCTATTTCATTTTTACAAATATGCCCAATTTTGTTAGAGATACTTACGAATGAGAAGATCTATTAAGCAAATTTTCAAACTGATATTTGATATTGCTTATTTGAGCATGAAATTGTCACTAAGAATTTTAGAGAGTATAAAGAATGATTGAAATTATCAAATTTAAGATTCATTCAAAATGATTACTTAAATCGACAACGTCGATATATTTACAAATTAATTACTACAAAAATACAGTCAGTGATAAGTGATAATCATGATAGCAATAAAATAATAAATTAAAAAAATGCTTATTTGTCTTTTTTTTGCCGTTGGTTTTAAATTTTGCAACTTAATGAAGTATATATATATATACAAGTTTATACAACAAATTTTGTTATCTTAGGGATAAGAATTTTTTTTAATGCAATGAAATAATTTAATTAATTTTCAGATAACAATCAATCAAACATGATCGATATTTTAATATCAAATATAAATGGTCGTAAAATTGCGGAAAATTTACATGCATTCACTACTTTACCTCATTCAGCTGGAACAAAAGAAAATGCTAAAGTAGCTGAAAAGATATCAAGACTTTGGAAAGCTAGTGGTTTAGAAGGTAATAATTAATTAAGGGACTTTTTTTGTTAATTTTAGATAATCACTAAGAGTTTGAGATGGTATAAAAAAATGAAATGAAGCATCTGAATTATGCAATAAAATTATGTTCATAAGAAAAATGAAATAGCTTAAAATTTGAGAAAGAGTAGATGATTAGATTAAAATATTTTCAGTATACTATTTGATGATATTGACATTGCAGATGTTCATTATGTGAAATATGATGTACTTCTATCTTATCCTGATTATGATAATCCTAATCATTTGCTTATATTAGATAAGAATGGAAAAATTCTTTATAAAACCAAAGGTGTCAGTCCACCATTGATACCAAAAGAACAAAGCGCTGAAGGTTGTTGTAATTCATTTTCAGTTAATTAAATACTAAAAGCATCTTTTCGTATAAGAGCATTTCATTGAGGAAAAATATAATGTATGTATTTAGTATTTTGACGACCTTTGACTTACTTCACTATTGATATAAATTATATTTATTTCAAAGTACTATTTAATTTAAAATTTGTTTGATCAAAAAAGAGAAATGATAATATCTAAATAGAAGCTGGAATACAATGGTTAGCTTATTCTGCAAATGGAACAATTCAAGGCAAAGTTATTTATTGCCATTTTGGACGAAAAGAAGATTTCGAACGTTTAAAAGTTTATAATATTGATCCTAAGGTATTAAACATTTTACTTATTTCATTTTTTTCTTGTTTTATAGCAATTAGTAGTAAATGGTACAGTATGAATCATCTACTCCTAATTAATTATTAAAATTTTAAAAGCGAAAAAAAGTTCCACTAGTATTTCTCTTAGAATAGCAAAGAAATCATTATCAATAATAATAATAACAAAATGAGCCAAATTCTGATTATTGTTAGATTCATTGATATTTTTCCTTGAAAATTCATACACCATAAAGTATTTAGTAAACTATTTGTTATTGATTGTATAATATTTATCAGGGTAAAATAGTTATGATGCGATATGGTAAAATTTTTCGAGGCGATAAAGTATGGAATGCTCAAAAAGCAGGTGCTATTGGTGCTATTTTATTTTCTGATCCTTTTGAAGTAGCACGAAATGGTATAGAGAAAGGTTTGTTTTTCAAATTTTTGTCAAAATTTTATTTCATATCTTATTTATTAGTTAATTAGTGTAATTGGATCATTGCACATATATTTAATTATTTTAATTTTGTTTTAACTAATTGTTTTAATTATAAACGAATGATAAGTTTTGATTTTTGATGGCGAGAAAAAGAAAGGCATTGAGAAGAAATCAAATTTTTAAATTCAAAAATAAGGGCAAAAAAAGGAGAATCCTAAATTTATTGCAATTAATTTCTCATTCTATGACAAAATACTGTAAAAGAAAAATTTTCCTTATTCATTGAAACTATTATTTAATTATTGGACATATAAATTTGAATTTCAAAACTTGCTTTTTTAATTATTTTTAAAGTTTCAATCTACAGAAAATGTATATCCGAATACTGAATGGTTACCAAATGAGGGCGTACAACGCGGTACTATTATACATGGTCGTGGTGATCCTCTTACCCCATTATATCCATCGAAAAAGAATTTGTATCGCTCAAAAACTATCAAAGAAGTATCATTCAAATAGTTTTTCTTCACTTTCATTTACTTCTAATTTAATTATGAATAAATTTTAAATGATTAAGTACCAAATAAGTTTAGGATTGCGAAATATATTCCTTTATTATATTATTAATAAATAAGTGTTTTGGATTAAAATTTTACATTTCATATGAAATTCATATTTTCTTTTAATGATAAAACAATCATAAATATGAAATAATATTTCTTCTCGTATAGGTGTAAATTGGATTATGGAAATAATTTCTATAACTCTTATTGATTATAATTTAGCAATGATATTTAATTGAGTAAATTGTGGAAAGTTGTAAGGATGTTTTAGAAATGCTGAAAATTCTTCAATCGCGATTTTGCAATGTTAATTTTAAAATCATGAAATACTGAAAGATTTTCCTGGTATAGCAGAGGATTTTTATTAGTTTGTGACATTTTACAATAATTTCGGTAGATTTAACTTAGGTTTATGTTAGGCTCAAATTTTACAAAATTAGATTTGAATTATAAGAAATTGCAAGTTTGATTATACAAGTTTATTTTTCAAGATATTTTAAAATAGCACCTAAATACTAAAGTACGGTTCATAAAGTAAAATTATCCATAATTTTTCGTTATTTTATACCTAAGATGAATTAAGCATATTTTAACATCAAAAGTTTTAAACTGTGCACCTAAAAGTTCTTGGCCCTTTCATGAAAGTTTTAGGCTTTACTTTAATTGCTTCAACTTTGTTTATAAAAAAAATGAAATGAAAAAATAGAAATAATTTTTGCATTTCAGGCTATGGACGATTATGTGCTACCAACAATTCCAGTACTACCATTAAGTTATTCGGATGCTTACCATGTACTATCTAATATACAAGGTTTCTTAGCGCCATTCGATTGGCAAGGTGGCATTAATTTAACTTATTATCTTGGACCTGATATGAAAGAAAATAATGAAATTCAAATTACCGTTCATTCATCATTAAAAACCAGGTATTTTTAGGTATTACGATAGAGATATTAAGTTATAATTCTAATTTTGACAATTAATGTGAAAAAATTTTGAATTGAATTTATTCAAATTTTGCCATTTTTAATGAATTAATTCCATATTTTTTTTTATCCTCAATTGTTTATTTAATTTTGATTCCTCTTTAAAACAATATAATATCAATTATTGCAGAACAATCCGAAATGTATTAGGATATATTCGCGGTACAATGGATCCTGATAAATATGTTATCCTAGGTAATCATTATGATGCTTGGGTTTATGGTGCATTAGATCCAAATAGTGGTACGGCAATATTAGCTGAAGTTGCTCGAGGTATTATACAAGCTATGAAAATGACAACTTGGAGACCTGGTAACTTATCGTTTTACCATTATTAAATGATTTGTGTTACGTGCTAGGTGGAAATATATTAATTATTATGTATGATTGGGATGGCACGGGTTATATAATCGTTTAATATTCCAATTAACTTGAATAAATATTATTACATTAAGAGCTTACATTTTCTAATTTTCGTTAAAATCATTAATGTCGTCAAATTTCAACGTAATTTGTAATATATTCGTATTATCATTTGCTATATACGTCATAATGAAGTTTTCCGTAATCTATGCTTCAATGTTTATAGCATCAGAATGATATATTAAATAAATTTATTAAATAGTATATTAAATAAAATGGTATATTAAATAGTATATTGCAGCAAGAACAATTGTTTTTTGTAATTGGGATGCTGAAGAATATGGTTTAATTGGATCGACAGAATTTGTTGAAGATTATGCTAATTTGTTAAGCCAACGAGCCGTAGTATATTTCAATGTGGACAATATACACTCCAATTATTCCTTGTTCAATTTTTTCAATTCATTATAATTTTAATTCATTTTAATTTTTCATCTTTTTTTAAGATTTGTTTCTTATGAAGATTACATGAGTTTGTTTTAGATTTTAGATTGACAGTGAGGAATATTTTGACATCAAAAGATCAATAATGTGTGATAACTGTAGTAATTTTTACCATCTCTGATTAGTAACATCCCCTTGCTATTTCAATCACAGGAAATTATTTTTAGCAAATTTATTCATTTCAAAATAATTTGGGGATAGTTCTTAAACTATACTTATTAATATTCAGATAGCAAATAATTGGATTCTTAAAACAATTGGAGAAAATAAAAATCTGAATACTGTTATGGTCAATATTAGTATCGTTATTCATTATCGTGCATTAATGTAATAGGGAATTAAATTAGAAATTAAAATAACTCATTCATAATTCATTCATTTATTATAGACATGTAAGTACAGTACCAACATTATATCAATTCATGTCAAAAATGTCAAAATTAATTCCAAATCCAATGGAATCGGAGAGAAAAAGTGGACGAGAAACTCTTTACGATACTTGGTATGTGTTTTTTAATCTTTTAATTTATGAATAATTTATTCTCAAGTAAATTTTTTTAAGTATATTATATACTATCTTTAAATGGAATATGAATATACTAATAAGAATATCAGAAATTTATGTCATATTATTAATCAAGAACTTAAATTTGAATTATAAAATAATGAGAAAAGCAAATGTGATAATTTCTACAGGTTCAAGACTTTTCCAAATGATATCAGTTTCTTACCGGATATACCATCAATGCCAGTTCCAGGAGATGTAAGTGATCATGCAGCATTCTTGAATTATCTCGGTATACCAGTTGCTGATATCACTTACAGGTATAAGTTTGCAATTTGTAAGTTATTATCTTCAAGGTATGAAATAATTAAAAAAAATTGATAATAGTTGAAATTTATGAAAGAAAATTGAAGTATTTCCAACATTTTATCATTGCTTTGCTAGTTAAACTTTTTTCTTTTTCCTTATAAATAATAGAAATTTAAAACAAATTTTTTTTAAAATATTTTATCAGTTAAAATATTTCAGGAATAAGACATCGAACGATAATTATCCATTATATCATTCGTTGTATGAAACGCCATTCACTAATGAGCACATCATTGATACAAATAATCTGGCGGTTAGCGACATTTTAAAAATTTTATTTAATTACAAATCTAAATTTAACGTTTGACCTTTGTTCTATTATGTGATAAGTTTGGTAATTAACCTGTTTGCTTTTAATAATTTACTTATTTTTTTCCTTGCAAAAAAGCAAAGACGATAATGATTATTATTCGTATATGATCAGTGATATTTCTAAGAAATATTCAAATTGATAATGATAATTGACAATTTCTATACATATAAATTAAAGTGATAACTGATAATTTAAGTGATAAATTCTCCTAATCTTATCCATATTGTTATTATTCTTGACATAAGTGGACTTTTTCTTTCAGTCTTAAAATAATCGTGTTCATTTTTTTCCTCTTTTTCCAAATAAATGTCTTTTAAATCTGGTAATACGTATCGCTAATTAATTGCTATTAAATTATCACTGTAACAATAAACAATTGGATGAAATGTAATTATTTATTCCATTACAGGTTCATGAAGCTGTGGGTAAATATTGGGCAGCAGTTGTTTGCGAATTTGCCGATTTACCTGTACTTCCAATAAATATTACGGATCTTGCGCTTAGCATTGTTCACGTTTACATCCCACCAATTAAACAATCATTAAAAAAATTGAAATATTACGAAGAAATGTTGCACGATGTTAAACATCAATTAAATTGCCTATTTAATGTTTCCATGGTTTGTGGTTTACGTATTTTTAAAAAAATGTTCTTTAAAATTTTATTTAAAATATGCAATAGAAGAAATTTTTGATGTCGTCATATATTTTACAAAACGGTTGAGATATGGGAATTAAATGGTTATCTGACGATCTAGGGATGTGAACAGATTCATGATTCAGATGGGTAATCGATATACACAAATGAGATTAAATTCAGAATCAAAATCGGAATCAGACGAGTGTTGTTAAACCTAATATGCAAAATTGTATTTATTAATCAGTTTTATTTTAGCGAAATATTCTTAATTTGAACATTTTTTAGGAATTTCTGGAACACGCGAAAAAACTCGACAATATTATTCGTCATGCTTTAACCAACTATATTACTAATTTATATGATTTGAAGAATTTTTCATGGATTAATGATCGTTTAATGGGAGTTGAACGATGTTTTATCAATCCGCGTGGTATACCGGAGCAACCATCACAACGGCATTTACTGTTTAGTTTTAGCAATAAAAACAAATATCATTCTGTTACCATGGGCACTATTCATGATGCGGTATGATTCATTTTCATTTTATTCGTTAAAAAATTGCATTTCAAAGTTTTAGTCATAAGTTTAAACTAAGAGTTAAATTTAAAGTATCGATTGAAAACAAAGTAATAGCAAATTTGGATCTTAAATATAAAATTATTGTGGTTGAAATTGATGAATAGTTAAAATGAAATGTTTTGTTTTGCCTTGCAGATAGATACATTCAAGGCAGCAGAAAGTGACGCTGAACGGATTGTGGCCGGACGTCAAATTGCATTTCAGATATCCGTAATTCAACATTCCATCGAATGTGCCATTAGCACGCTAAATGATAGAATTTGATTATCATTGTACGGATTTTATTTTATATGTATTATATTAATTATAAAATTTTTAGTAAAAAATTGCTTCTAATTAATTTTTATTTGTCAAATTTTAATTTTAAAGATATGTGACATGAAAAAATATGCTACCACGCGTACAATATACGATATAGTAAATAAAACATATAATCAAAAGTAAGTTAATCTCACTTAATAATGGGAATATTTGCACTAATTTATTTCATACTAAATATTAAATTTAATTAAATTAAAAAAAAAAAAAGCTCATTTATCACTTAATTTTAATGTTTCATTAATCGTAATAAAAATCGTTCATCTAATGATGAATACTTTTATACAATTTCATTAGATCATTTGTATTGCAAAGAAAATACATATACAACGTGAACCACGTTCCACGTGTTCACACATTTTGGAATGATGTCGTTATGCAAGAAAAAATTGCTTTCATTAATATCTAATTAATTTAATTGATAATTGTATTATTCTTTTTCGAGAAAAAAAAAAGCTACAAATCTTATTTATTAAAAATCTTCCCTTAAAATATATCAATTTTTCATTTAATAAAATGAAACACAATTATTTTCCTAATATATACAAACCTTTGGAAATATTATGTCAGCTTCTTTTCCTTTCTTTTCGTAAATTATTTCGGTGCATAAACAAAAAACAAAAACTATCATCAAAATATACCAAACAAATCACGCGTGTATTTTAAAGAAGAATCGTCATCACTTGCTACAGGAAATAACGGGGAGAAAATAACGTGGAACAGAGAGAGAGAGAGAAAAAACGAAGATGAAATATAATTTCTTTTCTGTAATATATAAGAATTATGTTGAAACATTATTTTCTAAATTCTTCTGAAAATTTAAAATGTAAATGGATATTTCCACTTAATTCAAAAATGAAATAATTTATTATAATTGTATAAATTGTTAAGTAATTATTCATAAATCATTAATAATTTATGTATAAAATCATAGATGAAACAAGAATATCACTATATCAGAAGAAAAAAAAAAAAACATTGTAAACTATAATTGATAAATAATTCAGAAGTAAAAGTTTAATTGAAAAATGATTGCATTAAAAGTTTCATTTCATTTTTATATTTAAAACAAGATATAATAAATGAATGATTGCAAAAGAAATTTTCCATTTGTTTTAACTAACATTTCATTCAATTATTTCGCTTCATCCTCATCATTATCTAATTTCAAGGCAAATCGATTATTATTGAATGATCGTTGAAATTTCGTCGAAGTTTCTTTTTTCCTACCTAACAGGCATTTTTATACTTCAACAAAAATTACATAATAAAATGTGATTAAATCAATTTGAAAGGATAACATGGATATGGAAACAACTCAAACATCTTGTTCCTCTAATACTAATAAATGATAATATAATAATAGTAATAATAATAATAATAATAATAATAAGCCTAATAATAATAAAATAATGATGGTAATAATAATAACATTTCATATACTAAAAAAAAGATATGAATCTCGAAAAATTAAATGTAAAAATTCATTGTCTTTTCTCGTTCATTGATTAAAAGTCATTTCATCTACCATTATGCTACAAAATAATTAATGATTTCAAAAAATAAAGAAGAAAATAATTGTAAGATTACAGGAGGATAACGATGATTTCTTCCAAATGCTAACTAATTCGTACATAAATTTTCGAAATTTTACAATTTTTTAAAAAATAAAATTAACATCAAAATATGAAAAAAGGGAATGGATTAGCTCTTCCTTGAATTAAAATGTTCTTTTGTTTTATTTATTTATCATTTTCCTTCCTCTTTTTCAATTTTCGTTTTCTTTTCTTACTATACGTTGTATACAACACTACACATAAGTATACGGTATATATATATATATATTAGGCATTATTTTGCTATTAAAAGAAAAGGAACTCAGTGTAATAACTGTTAGATTACAAAATAATTAAAAGTATTTTGATATTTTTATTATTATTACTACTACTATAATAGATGATCATGAATAAACATGATAATTTTCATAATATACAGTATTCATTTTTTCATAAAAATTTGATGGCAGCTTTAATTCTTGTTGGAGACAAACATTCATAATAATGATAGATAGATTTATGAAAAATTAAAAAATGCATATATAATCATCATGTCTAAAAAAACAAAAAGATTATTTCATTTTTCACTATGATAAAGATAGAGAGAAGAGAAAGATAAGAAAGAAGAGAAAAATAAAAACATATCAGTGATTAAATTACTGTAATGAAAACTCATCAAATAATCCAACAAATGAAAATCAAAAATAATAGAGCTTATTTTTGATGAATTCTTTCATCAACCAAGTAAACAAGTATATTGAAAAGTTTGAATGGTTTATTTATAATAAAAAAGAAATTGTTTTGGATTACTAATGCATGTATATATGTTAACTATTATTTTGTTGAAAGAAATTTACTGATAAGAAAAATGATATCTTAGAATGTTTGACATCCAATAAAATAATGCAAATAATACTAAATTATAAACTTAAACAAATTGTTATCAAATAAACGATTTAATGAAATTAATAGAGAAGGAGAAGGGGAAAAAAATATATATATATCAATATAAAAAAAGAAATGATGATTTTATCTTAAAGTGAGCATATTTGAGAGCTGATGATGATATTCAAATTCAAATATATCATCAAATAAACAAGAACGATGAATGTTGTTAAGTACTTGACTAGAGAAAAGGGGACAATCTCTTCTACATTAGAAATTTCTCGTGCTATTTGCACTGTAAAGAAAACAAGTAAAAAATTCTTAAAAATTTGTATGAATTGTTTATTGGGTGAGAAAATATGCAAAGGAATCTTTCGGAAGAATTTCATTTAATTATGATTTAAATAAAAAACTTTCGTGACAAATTTCTTTGTAAGCTATCTGTTAGACTTTACATATTCGTCGCATTGAGAATTCGTGCAAAAACATTACTCACTTAACTATCAAAAAAATATGAGCGAAAATGAAAGTTAGCAATTTAGTTCAGAATTTTTTTTTTAAATCAAAAAATTATAAGATGAAATACAATGTTATTATATATTTCACGTAATATCAATTATATAAATAACTGAACTAATTAATAATTAAAGTGAATTATTCTATTTTTTTGTGCCAAATAATAATGAGATTTTTTTTTTGCTGAAGAAAGAAAAATAAGAGGAAATGTTGCAAATCGATGCATTTTGTTAGCTATAAAAATGAAAAAAGAGGGTGAAACCCGCTTGATAAACAATAGCTTATTAGCTTACTAAAACTGCTTCTTCATTAGGAAGAACAATACGGCTGATAACAAGCTTATTATGATCTTTTCATTGATCTTATAATACATTAACATTCATTCGAATAGATATAATCAAAACTATGACATTATTACTCATTTAATGTAGTACTTATCTACATAATATACTTCGTGTACATATATATATACATGTATTTGTTTGTATATATATATACATATACATATATATGTATATGTATATGTATTTATATCTATTGCTCAGCAATAATGGATATATGCGCAGGATAAACATATATCTCAGTACCAATGACAATAACACAAATGTTTAATGTACCGAGAATTGAGACATTATGATAACACTACTTTTAGAGGTTGATAATAGAAACAGGGTATTCTTATGTAATACATGTAATACACAGTGATAAAAGTTGAAAGCATAAATTATGAGAGTAGAAAGAGAAGGAAAAAAATCATAAATTGTGGCAATTTGGAAAACTTTACTAATTCGAAGTTCCGATTTTTTCTAATGTTTTCCCATTTAAATTTCCATAAAATTAGCAATAATAACAAGAAGCAATCGTTACAGAAATAATCCATAAGTATGGAATAGGAAAAAAGATGCGCTTAAATAAAATTCAATAATACGGTAACCTATAAAGTATTTATTCAAATTAAAAAAATATGACAAATGGTCCAATTCGAACTAATAAAAAAAACAAGCAGCCAATCCAGAGAATGTCGATTGTTTTTACAAATAATATTACCAAAACAAAGAAATATTTTCTGCTAGCACTTCCGACAAATTTCACTTTGAAGAAGCTTTGATACTTCCAAGCCATTGTTTTACCTTATTATGCATATTACCGCGATTTTTCAATCTGTTTCTCTGGTTCAATATCCTGTATCATCAATTCAAAATTGACCATTCCCAGTTTTGACGTAATGTCAACTTCAACATTTTGCGCATAAGCTCGGCATTCAACCAAAACAACTTTATTGCGCGGTAAATTATCAAACTTTATCATTGCCTGAAAGAAAAAAAATCTATTACATGTCCTTAATTTTCACACATGACAGATTCAATTTTTTTTATCCTGCTTCATTTTTTATTGCTGTATTAATTCGTGCTTGATCATTGTAATTGGGAAGAAGGTCATATTCTACTTTATTTTATTGGTAATATTAATGCTGTTTCGTCATATTTAATCGAATATAACAACTTAAAGAAAAAAGGGAAAAATTTTCCTTCCCTCCTTTTCATTTTAGGAATATAAATTATAATTTAATATAATATATGAACAAATATTTTCATTCATATTTTGCTTTATAAAAGAATTATAATAGACATTCAATGCAATCTTGCGACTTTTTTGGGAACCATTCTAATATAGGTATAATAATCGAAAATTGAAAAAATTTATAATGTTTGAAATTTGTCTTTTTTCCACCCCTTCTTTAATTTTTCATAAGCTCATCCTTCTCTTTTAACAAAAATCTTTCCTAATTTGCAGTCAATTAATTGATTCCAAGAAGTCTCCTCGGAGACTTTATTAAATTGGGTCATTTGAACAGTTTATTAAATGGCAGATATTTCAGCAGTGTATGACACGAACTGAAGACAAAATTATTCCTAAATTCGAAAAAAAACTTACAAAAGGCTGCTGATAATTAGGCATAACGGTATATGGATAGTATTTACCATCAATACCCGCTTCCGGAATGTATGTCACATTTCCAAGATGCTCCTTATCGATGTCACTCTATAATTGAAATGTATGCTTCGCATTGTTATAAAAATTTTTGAAAAATCAAGAAACAACTTGCATGATAATTGCCATATTATCTACCTGAATTCCCAGGACTATCTCCTAAAGAAAGTTCAGAAATCAATCAATGATATCTCTTAATTTACTAATAATGATCAAAGATAGGAAGAAGAAAACAGAAAAAGAAACCGTTCCATCGCATTTCATTGTTATGAAATTTGGTTTATATCGTCCTTTAATAACCTCAGGCACTGAATCACGTGCGTAATCAATTGGCATCCAACCAATTAATCGATTCAACGTCAGAATTACGCAAGGTTTGCCTTCTGAGAAGCCATAATCAGTGTTTTTGCCACAACCAGCTCCAGCGAATTTGCTCAATTCAAAGCGACACGACTAAAAGTATTTGAAATCAAGTCGAAAATTAAAATATGCTATATTTACTCGAATCTAATAAGATATCTTCAACAAATTGTTAAATATTCTGCACACAACATGCTCAGAAAAGTGAAAAGAAACCTCAATAATGTTATCTCCTGATACATTTTGAGATTTAGTGTTTTCGCTCACAAAAAGTTGTGCATTGCTTTGATTACCAACACATTCACGGGTTGCTGTCAAATTATTATACTTCGAAAGATATTTGTCCAATGCATCGACATATTTCCGATAGGATGACTTATCTCGTATATTGAACCTAATGAGGGTTGAATCAGGATCATCCAAAATCCAAGGCTGATAACCAACCCCTGAAAAAAATTTTTTGCTTAATACAAACGAGATATATAAATTTCACTAATGACATCGCATATATAATAGCTCCGCAAACAGTTAGAATAGTTTATATAATATTGTAAATGTAAAAAATTTGATTGAGGAGAAAATATAATTACAACCTAGACATTTCACACACAAAATATCCTTCAGCTATGTTCATTTCTAACTTCTAATGCCGCTATATACTGCTGATACAGTTACTGATCTTCTCCTGAAGAAAATATTAGAAAAAACTTACCGGGGTTTACACCGACAATTGTCCCTTTGCCATAATAACGAGGAACTTTGTCATCCAATGTCGAAAGAAATATCGCTAAGCAACCAATCCAAAATGCTATGAGTATTGAATAAAAGACCAAATAAAATGCCAATATTTGGGCTGAAAAGAAAACAACGTCAAATAACATACAACGAATAAAATAAAAGGCACTGAAATCTAACTTGTTCACTAAAATAAAAGTTTCATAATTGCTTTTTTCATTTTTTTCTCCTCACTATAAAACTAACGCAATCGATAGCTAAACAAATGGATTTGATTAAGTGATAAAATTTCTCGATAGGAAGCATTGCATCAATCATTTGAAACAACCATGTACAAAATGTTCAAAGTATAATTATTAGTACTACTGATTTCTCTGATTTTCTGTGCTGCCTACAAATATCACAAGTACAAATTATTACAATTGTCACAGTTGTCCGAAATAACAAGATTATTATCTTCAAAATTATTACAATATGGCATTATACATCATATAAATGAAAGGAACAAATTTACAAATCTCGTTAATAGCTTTGATAATGATGATTGATTAATGTAATGCTAAATAAATTGACAATATGCAATAATAAATTTGGAAGTGAAAAAGAGAAAAAAAAGAACAAACCCCATGATTTAGCCGTTCGTCCCAGGCATGTGCCCTTATCTTTATTGAAAAGAAATTTTGAGAAAGTTTGATCGCCCACCGCTCCGTTCGCCTTACCACGACCATTCATCAACTGAAAAAAAAGAGCGCAATGGAGCAAATAAATGAGTTATACAAATTTAATATTACAAGGTAATCGAATTCTCTTTTCGTGTATTAATATCTTATATCTATCTTTCTATACATTACATTTATATACTCTCATATAAAATTAAATATACACGGCCTTTTTTAATGACATATTTCTAGCCTTTTTTTTTTGTTAATTATATGTTTCTTAAAATAAAAGAAGAATATATGATATGAAAGTGATAGAAAGAATATGCTTTGCTAAGAAATGAAATTAAAATAGTTTGTATAATTTTGGAAAATTTCAAATTTTCACTTAGCATTTTGAAATTTGACAATTTTTCTTATCATAGAAAAATAGTACAAAAAAAAGAAGGTGCTATTTTGATAATATTTAACAAACATAATAATATGTGACGTTCAAAAACTACGTCTGTATAATCATTCAAAATACTTCCACTTTTCTCCTTTATTCTTCTCTTCTCCCTCTCTCTCTTTCACTCTCTCTCCCTGTTCAAACGAAGAAAAGGGAAAAGAGAACGGGAAAAAAGGATAAAATGAAAGAAAACAATTGAAGTTTAAAAGCGAAAAATTTTCCGTAACAGCTATGTAACCAATTATTCTCAACTACCACTTAAACAATCGTTCCCTTCTTTTTCAAATATTAACTTCTCATAGATTAGATAATATTTGGAAGGAATGAAGGAATTCTAAAAACTAAACTAAATTATCTGCTAATAATTATCAGGAAAAGAATGAAATCTATTTAAAAGAATAGAGATAAAATTAAAACTAAAGAATCAATCGAATAGGAATATCATTCGCTTAAATAAAACATTTCAATATTTTCATTTCATTCAAAAAAAAAAACCTAGTAAATTAATACCAGTTAAGTGCCTATATTTCCTTCTATCAGCTAATTTCTTCCCTCTTACTTCTCATTTTTTCTCAATTTTCTCCACGTTTTTCTTTATCTTTTCTTTCATACATTGAAAAGGTTTCATTAATCACAAGTAAAATTACCTGTAAGTTAAACCACTGCAATGTATTTAGAAATATTTGAGGTAGTGTGTAACATAAGGAGGAATCAATGTAAGCTTTCCTTATCCTCAACGAAATAAGCCTCAAATATTAAAAGGATGACTAAGCTAGACTGCATCACTTGTCTCACTAAAACTTTATTGACTTAAAAATTTGTGTTCTTGACATACACTTGAAGAAAAATACATACATACACTTGAAGAAAATACACACACACACACACACACATACATACATACATATATACATACACACACACACATCTATATAAATATAATATATACATGTATATATATATATACGTATGAAAGATCTTAAATTGGCGCGCCACAGCTGAGACAATTCAATTCCATAGATGCATAGAGAGAGAGAAATATACATAGTATATGGAGCAGAATAATAGTTCACACGGTCTGAAGAGTAAATCGATAGTTTGAAAAAAGAAAAAATAGGAATGTAAGGGAAGTTAGTGAAGAAAGGGGTGGAACAATTTGAGGTGGTGGTAAGCCAAGCCAAGAGAGAAAGATTATGAAGAAGCATAGCATTAAGCCCAATTCTCGAAGATGAAAAAGTTATTATGTATGATGTTGAAAAGCATCGTAACAGTGCAATGTCATCTCTTAACGGATATACCAATTATAGATCATTATTAATTACATAACAATGACATCATCCTATTCTTCATTCATCTTAAATGAACTCAACAAATATGCGAAAAATTTTTTAATATCATATTTGTTGAAACAGATGGAATCAATTCATAGTGCATAATACGTCAGAATAAAACAGAAATTTCTCTAACAATGCCAATCTTTCCACACATACACACACATACACACACACACACACACATACACACACACACACTCATATAGAAAAACAAAAAAAGTGATTCAAACAAATAGATTAGTTTGATGCTCAATGATCAATCAATTATGGGTATATGAATATGTAATGAATGAATGAATAAAATAGGAATATGATGTGTTTTAGAGTGAGCAAATAAAAACATTTGTGAAATAGATCAGTGAAGTTTTCGAGAACGGTTATCAACGATCGTTAAAGATTGAAGGGATGAAAAGTGATGATGATGTCATTGGAGATTGATAAATGAGGTCAGATGTTGAAATGTTAACCACTGAGATCAATACATATGTCTCAAAAATTGAAAGAGGAAATGAAATAATGATGAGATTTTTGGAGTAATTTAGCAAATAAACATTGCAGAAATTTTGATATTTCCTATAGTACAATGTTCGAATTAAGGATAATTAATAATGAAATTAAAACTAAACAAAATGTTGCATTTATATTAAATGACTTGGCCTATTTATTGTTAAATGGGAAAAAAAAAAGAATTGGCAAAGATATAATAAAATGTACATGAGCCAAGTCAATATTCTTATCCAATACAGTCAAACTATAATACCAGGAAAAGGAAGAAAAGGATAATGATAAGAAAGGAAATATCAATAACTTTCCTCTTGGGTCTTCTTCATCAGGAATTGTTGTCAAATTCTGTCCCCCAAACAACAATAAAATAAGAAATCAATGAGAAATATGTAAAAATATAGAAAAAGAAAAGAATGACGAATACTTAACTAATATTTTCTTCTCATTCTACTGTCATCTTCAACGGAGAATGAATTTTTAACTGTTTGTCAATCCGAAAATGTTATTTAGGAGAATTGATATGAAATTTCAATTTTCATCTTATTCAATATCCCTACTGACAATGTTAACTTAACAGTAAAACAAAAATTGAAATTTTTTGTAAAGTTTCATTCTATGAATAAAATAGCTTTGTATATGATGCACACATGCTACTGAATCATCAGCTCTTTTATGATACGAATTTGATATTGTATGAGGAGGCTCTAAATTAGAATGCAGTGAAGTACATGAAGTTTAAAAAAATCACATTAGTCATCGTTTCAAAAGAACTTTTTAAGTTTAAAATAGTTTTAAGTTTAAATTTAACTTAAAAATTTCAAAGAATGTCTTTTCATTACAGGAAAATGTGTTACTCTTTTTCAGTAATAAATTCATTAAAAATGCTCATTTATTATAGGAAAATAAGTCGTTAGAATTAGGAAAAAAAGAAAGATTTATAATTGGCGACAAAAGGGGTGACAATAAGAAGGTACCCCTTAGCATTGTGACAAACCGATTTGATGTTGAGAAGATAGAATATAAGAATGAAGTACATAACATAATGATGTTGAGGTTAAAGAAATAACAAGGAAAGGTCAAACAAGAAAAAAAAAAGGAACAGATCAGGTTAGAAAATAATAAATGGTAAATATGGATTGAATAGAATGATTAGAAAGAAAAAGGTAAGACAAACGATTAAATTGTAGGTTAAAAACAACCACATCTGCAGGTATTCTCCCTGTAACTTCGAACCACAGATGCACTATGACCTGTGAGCAACAGACGTTACTGTCAACGATCAGAATTTCCGTAAAGTCTGGCTCTATCTTTCTCTGTTATCTTTTATCTTAACCAATTCTTTTTTCCATCTCCTGTCCCACCTCTACCATACCATACCCATCCCATCCATCAGCTTTCCTGCCGAAATGATGATAGTAGGAAAACAGGATTGGGACGACCGCCCATCTTTAACGACACTGATACATTTAACAGATACATCCATCCATCCATCCATCCATCCATCTATTTTTGGATAGTGTTTAGGAAAAAAAAAGAAACCGAAAGGGTTACTACCTGAATTTTTCATTCTTAACTTTATAATCTTTTATGCATAATAATATCACGTATGTGTACAGAAAATAGACAAACACAAACATATAAATCAATAGATAGATAAACAAAACATTTAAATTTAAATTTAAATGTAAAATTTCTTTTTCTTTACCTATCCTAAAATTTCTTTCGTAAAATAGAAATGAAAAATCAAAATTTTACATAAGATTTTCATTTCTTCATTTCAACTTTCTTATATGATACAAACATCATTTATTTAGAGAAAAAGAAAAGAAATTTGTAATGGAGAAGGAAAGTGGATGAAAGAGAGAAGAATTTCCGGCAATGATTAATACATAAATTTTAAACTATTTTAATTGTACATTTCATTTTCCTTAAAAACAAATGAAACCATTGAAAGAATGAATAGTAAATGAAAAATGGTTGGAACCAATTTAATGTTTCAATCATACTTATTAAATTCATTATATAAGTTAACCTGTATCGAGACAGTATTATAATTTAAGAATTATTATGTAAAATGATTTTTTTCAAATTAATCATTTAACATAATAATTCTTAAATTACATTTATAATTTAAGAATTATTAATTCTTAAAATAATTCTTAAATTCTTAAATTCTAAAAATTCTTAAATTCTTAAATTTAATAATTCTTAAATTCCATTTATAATTTAAGAATTAGTATGTTAAATGATTAATTTGAAAAAAAAACACAAATAATTTAAATAAATGAATTCATGCATGGATACATGGAAGTGCACTAAAATTCTTCTTTTCATACTTTTATTATAATAATTCAACATGAAAAGAAATGAGATGAAATGGAATGGATAATTGAAAAGAAATTGAATAGAAATGGAATATATGAAAAGAAATTGAATAGAAATGGAATAGATTAATTAATATGGAAATGAAATAGAATACGGACGAATACAACGGAATGGAATGAAATGGAGATAGATACGTATAATATATTATAATTATAAATTTCCATTCCAAAATATCACATATCAGAATATATCTGAAATAGGAAAAAATACAGGTAAGAGCCTTTGCAAGCAAATAAATAGAAATACATTTCCTCGTGCCTTTTGCACCAAATTGTTTTTATTTTTCTATTTACAAGTATTCATGGTAAAATGAAATTGCCAGCATGATCTATGCAAATAATCACACCATACATATTATTAACTAATTATAGATATGTATATATTCTGCTGTATGTGTGATTATTTGTGTTTGTGTATGTATTTTACAAAAATATTTCTGTTTATGTATGTGTTTTACAAAAACAAAGGTGAACTATATGACTAATTTTAAATTATAATATCATCCGAAATTTTATGTCTCATGTTATTTTCGACATTCCCTAACACTGCAACCCAATCATTTCTTAATTTAGTTCGAAAAAATTTCAACATTTTTGAAAATTAACCAAATAAATGTGGTAAAATTAGTAATTTTTGGTCAGTTGATACAGCTCTTCTCATATATAGGAAAATGGATATGATAGAAAATACTATTATTATTTTAAGTTTTATCTATAAAATTGATTGAAATGAATAATTAAGGGAAAAATGCGTCATTGAAGAAGTATGAAAGAATTTCGCATTTGAATAACAATTTTATTTGAATGCTTGAATAATGATATAGCTAATTCAAAAAAACAAAAATTGGAATGAAACCGCATTCCTGCTGAAATATTTTAGCTTGATAAAGAATTCCATTTTTTTTGAAACTATCATAGTTAATGATAAATATCAAAAGTAGAACTTAATAATTTATATTAATATTTTATATATTTTAATAGAACCGTGCTATCAATAAAACAATTGATAATGAGAATAATCGCAGTAATGCTTATTTTCACCTCATTAACAGGTATATTACGAAACCGTGAAATATCCTCTTGTAATTATTATATTCGAGAACTTTGCAACATGGACGTCAACTTATTATAATTCGCTTATGAAACATGATATAATATCAAATGTGCTAATACACTTTATTGCAAGATTATATTACTTAACCAGACAATATTCTCTTACCATTATCATACCCGAGAATTTGACAGCCTGAACATCAACTTATCATTATCCAAAATAGAGTGATGTAAAAGTATAAATAGATATTCCAGCTATTAGCCAATTATAAGCAAAAAAGAGAAATAATAGACTAATAAAACAATAACTAATAAAACAAACAAAGTTTCAAGTGAATGAATAAAAGATAGATGAAAGAATAATAATTGATAACAATCAATAGCTTACAGATAAACTTAACGACACCTGTTGGCTTAGCCCGGGTTAGTTGTTGTCGTTGTTATTTATTTGGCGAAATCTTTTCCTAATCTCTTACTTACTTCTTCATCATCTTTCTAAAACCTCACATTTCCACTCTCCCTTTTTCTCTCTCTCTCCCGTTCCTCAAAATGGATGAAAATAGAAACAGAGAGAGAGAGAGAGAGAAAAGGAGAGGGGAGAGAGAAAAGAATGATAAATATTATGAAAAGATGGATTTATCCACTTGTTCTCCTTCTTCGCCTACCTTCCCTCACCTTTCCTCTGTCGGATAATTTAACTTACAGTTATTTATTCTAACGCTTCATATTTTCAATCAATAAAAAAAGGGCGAAGTTTGATAATATCAACAAGAAAAAATAGAAAGAGAAGAAAGAGTGACAAAGGAAGGAAAGTTAAAGGATTTAGATTCAACTTGAAATGCTTTTAAAAGTTTTCTTTTATCCAGAATAAAATAAGGAATAAGTAAAAATGAGAGATTAAAAAGAAGGAATAGTAAAAGATAGAATAGGATAAAGATAACAATGAGATATGAAAAGAAACGAAAGAAAAAAGTAAAAAAAAAGAAATAAAAAAACACACAGGAAAAGAATGAAAGAAAAGACGGAAAAAATTGATGACAAGATGAAGAGAGAGAGAGAGAGAGAGGAAGGAAATTACGATTAGTAATAGTAGCGATTTAGTAGCGATAGTAGTTATAGATAGCGATAGTAGTAATAGTAGCGATAGTAGTTATAGATAATAGATAATAGTAGTAGTAAGAAGAATGATAGAGAGAATGGATTAGATAATTGTATGAATAAATTTTTTAAACTCATTTCACTTATCGGTTTTCACATCGTATGAGGGAAGGAGGGAGAGAGAGGGAGAGAGAGAGAGAGGAATGCTAATGCTATGAAATATCTCAACGAAATTTCAATTTATAATTTTTTAAAATTATTTAGCTAATAAAAAAGATTTGTTTATAATTTATAAAAAAAATAAAAGTATAAGAAAGAATATCACAAATATATGTTTGATCTTTTTTAATTTATATCGAATAGTTATCGTACCATAGCAAATCAAATAATTATAGTTTACTTTGGGAATATTTCTTTTAAAATGAAAGAGAAAGAGTAAAAAGACTTTGGGAATATTTTCTTTTTCCATCAAAAGAAAGAGAAAGAGAAAGAGAGAGAATAAAGAGGAAGAGAAAAAAAGCATAAGTTATTTTAAAAATTAGGAAATTTTTTCGAGAATTATCGATTGTTTTTCCCCTTATTTCATTAATTATTCCTTTCGAAGGATTATAATTAAAAAAATTTTTAATTATATTAAATTAAACTTAACTATATATTTCGTGCAATTGCAATTTTTAGTCTTTTTTTCTCTGTTTTTTTTAGGTAGAAAATGTAGTATGTAGTAAATTGGAAATTAAAATGAATAAATTGTTAATGAATGAATGAGTGAAATCGTAAATTGGAAATTAAAATGAATAGATTGTTAATGAATGAATGAAATTATTTTGGATCATTCAGTAATAAAAAGATTATTAAAGAATGGATAATAGAAAAATTAATGAAATATTTATAAGAAATTATTATTAAATCATTTTTAATAGTTCCTTTTAATATTAGGAAAAATTTCAAAAAAGAAAATTTATGTCACATACTGAAATCTAAACAAATTTATTATAAATTTATAAATAAAAAAAAAGATTTATAACAAAAATAAATTTCCTAAAAATTTATTTATAAATGGACGAAAAACAAAAAATATAAATAATAAAAATACCGTAAGATAACAAAAAAAACGAGGAAATATCGTAGTATAAATTCGTATCTTACAGTTCTTTCTTTTAATTTAAAAATAAATTTCACATTTACAATTTAAAATTATCAAATTAAAAATCCATTTGCCTTAAATTCTTTTCCTTCTCTTTTGAAGGATTCCATTAGTAATTGCTATTATTATAACATTCCTTCTTTGTTCATTACTTTTTTTAGAATAATTATTTTATTTATTTATGGAAACTTAAAAATTCGTTTAATTTTAAAACTTTTGATTAATTGCTAATTTTATTAATAACAAAAGGTAAATTATGATAAAGGTAAATAATAAAGGTGAATAAAGGCAAAAGGTAAATAATTGGAAATTACTTTTCAAATTAGTATATTAATAAATTAAACGAAAAAAAGAGATTGCAATAGAAGAGAAAATGAAAGAAATTAAAAAATTCCAATTAACTAATTTGATTGAATTATATATACATATATTTGGATTATAATTGATAAGATCACATGTATATTGATATATTGATAAAATTGAAATTCATAAAAGTTCTCATTTATAAAATAGCCAAAAATAATTTCGAAAATTTCGCCAATCAGATATTTCATTTAAAAATGCAATAACGAAAAATGAAATGATGAAAAAAATAGTAGGTTGGGAAAGGAAAAATTAGAGAGAGATAAAAAGATATGAGGATATTCCAGCAACATAAACAACTCATTAAATATCATTAAACATTTAAAAGACAGTTATTATTATCACCATCATCATTATCTCATCATTACCACTAACATTATGACCATCATTATCACCACCATTATCACCATCATCATCATCTCATCATCACCACCAACATTATCACCATCATCATTATCACCATCATCATTATCACCATCATCATCATCATCACCATCATCATTATCACCATCATCATCATCATTTAAAATATTCCTTTTTTTAAATTTGAAGTCCTTCAAACAGATATCATCTCACATTAACGAAATACACTTTTCGCTATAAAATGATGTTGACATTCATCATAAGAACGTTCATCGAATAATATCGCCAATAACAACTTAAAAATTTATCAATGAATTTTTAAAGTATGTTATACGTAAGAAATTTTAATTAACAAATAATAAAGAGAAAAAAAAGAACCTAAATCAATCAATATTATTTTATATTTACCATGAAGTTAGCAATAAAAGTTTAGTTAAATTTAGCATTAGAAATTCATCGTTAGAATTTTCTTCTTCATTGATCTATCATCTATCTTAGCGATTACCAGCCAGCTACCCATCATTCTTTTCTCCTCTCTCTTACATTTTCAATGATTATATTTTAAATGAAAGAAATTATTTCAACTCGAAATAGTCTGCAACATTATTTTCCTTCTATCTAATCACTCCTATTATTATATTTCCTTTTTAACACTTATTCACTTTTACTCTTCCATTCTTTTCGTATTTTTTCTTTCTTTTCTTGTTTGTTTGTTTGTTTGTTTATTTATTTGTTTATTTGTTTATTTTACCAAAATAATTTTCCCTTCCATTTTAAAATACATTTCAAAATGAATGAAAATACAAATGATTTTATCGATGGGAAATGAAAAAAATTAAAAGAAGGGAAATGTTTCAAATTTGAATAAAAAATTTGTTTGTGAATTTATTTATTCAATTTGTTACACTTTTTTTTGAAATCAAAATGACGCCATTTATTGCATTCTTTTCCGTTTCTTCGAAAAACTTTCCGTTTTCCTTCTCTCCCGTTATTCCGTTTTTTTTTCATCCAATTTTTCTCATTCTCTTACATTTTACCACACAATCGTAATCGTATCTTTCCCTTTATTTCATTCATTTCATGAAAATATTTGCTAACTGAAATGAATTTCTAACTGATAAAAATAATTTAACTTTTAGGTAATGATAAGCTAGATTACTTTCTGATTTGATAACTCAAACATTTCATCAAAAATAAAAAGTACAAATTGATGGGATAAATTTATTTCAATGTATTCCAATAAATACCGTATAAAAATCATTATGCACTTAATTTTTTTCAAAGAATTAAATTGTAAATATGGTAATGCATATTTGAAATGTAACGCTACAACTATTTTCATTAATGCTTTAATCACCAATTTGATGAATAATTAATCAATTTTTTTAATACTTAATTAGTAGCACTCTTATGGTACCTTTTTAAAAATTACGAAAATAAACTTTTATAGGTTGGCAGGTAAAAAAGTTTTAAATTTAACTATTCTTCATTTAATTTTATTTCTTATATGCATTGCATTTTTTTTTGATTATTTACTCAAATTTTTTGAATAAATATTTCTTTTTGGATAAAAAGTTTAATAAAATGTTAGCCTAAACTTTTTATTTATTTGAATAATTTTATTTATTTGAATAAAATTTCTCGCATTTTTCAACGATTTAAACGAAACTTTTCCTCTACGATAATTCAATAATAAATAACAAGATATTGTAATGAAGATACTGTGGAAGACAAAAGGACAGATACTGTAATGAGCTTTAATTTCAAAATATGATTTATGCATAGAAATTAAACATTCAAAAAAATAGAAATTAGTTTGAAAAAGGAAAAAGAAAATAAGATATGATTGGAAACAAACCCTTTCTTGTTGCTCTTTGTTCATTTTGTCACCCATAATTCAGAAACAGTGTAGAATAAATTTTTAAAAAATAAAAGACTTTCTTCTTGTTCTGAGAAAGTTGTTGAATAATTTTCCTAAATTATATTAATTAATGATAATTATTGATTAATCAATAAATAACTATTATTTATTTCATATATAACTTAAAAGTGATAAAATGAGAAAATTATCGAAACTTACTGTATTACTAATTAATTATGCTAAAATATATCAAAAATTTTCGATAATATTTAAAAATTATTTCGATGAGAAAACAAAGAAAAAATAAAATTAAAAATAAAAAAAGGGGTGAAAAAAGAAAAATTAATTAAGATTAAAGTATATACTTTACCTGATAATGTATTATTGTTTGTTCTGTTGATGATCGTTCTCTCGATGATAATACTATTCAGGAAATGACAGTGATAATAATAATTATTATAATAGGAATAATGATAATAAAAGCGCTGATAATATTCTAATACGTAATTTTTGTCTCACTTTTTTCTTCCTTTTCGTTTATCAACTAAGAATGATAATTGTAATGATAATGATAATATTGATTAATTTGCAAATCTTTAAATATTTCAGGAAAATTGAACAATATAAGCCTTCCTTTCAACCAGCCAACCAACCAAACAGCTTTTCACTGAACAGACGTTGTCGATTTGAATGTTTCTATCCGTATGTTTGTATTTCTTTCTGATAACACAACGAGTGATTAAAAAAATTTCTGAAAAAAATTTTCCTTTCATTTTTTACAAAGAAAGAATTTTTATTTGTAAACGTTATTATTGTGAATTTTCTACAAAAAAAGATATCACTATAACATGATATCATGATAATTACGATATATTAATTAAACCAAAATATAATTAGAGTGAAAATAATACAAGAAATAAGATGAAGCAGAACACTATAACATGATATCATGATAATTATGATATATTAATTAAACTAAAATATAATTAGAGTGAAAATAATACGAGAAAAAAGATGATACAGAGAGATATCACTATAACAAGATATCATGATAATCACGAAATATTAATTAGACTAAAATATAATTAGAATGAAAATAATACAAGAAAAAAGATGAAACAGAAGATATCACTATAACAAGATATCACGATAATCGCGAAATATTAATTAAACTAAAACGTAATTAGAGTGGAAACAATACAAGAAAAAAGACGAAACAGAGAGATATCACAATAACAAGATATCATGATAATCATGAGATATTAATTAAACTAAAATATAATTACAATGAAAATAATACAAGAAAAAGATGAAACAGAGAGAAAGAGGGAGAGAGAGAAAGATGGAGAGAAAGAATAAAAAGAAGGACTGCATATTTTGGGTATGTTAACACTTATCAATTTACTTGAATATTAGTGATAAGAACAATTTTAAAATGAAAAAAGAAAATGCAATCAATACTAAAAGCAGGAAAGTAAAAGCAATAGAATAATTTTTCTATTATAAATACTTTTTGCAATCTTTTAGTAACAAATATAATTATTGCAATAATTGATTCGAAGAAAAAATAATTAATATGATATTATACATATTTAGTTATCAGTATTATTTTTCACTCAACATGTTATCAAGTTATCAGTTTTTCATTCATATTCAGTTATCACGATAAATAATGTTAATTCATATAATATTATTTATTTCTAAAATGTTTTTGTTATATAAATACTAGCAGTTATAATTCAATAACTTTAGAAATTATTGTTTAAAGTTATCATATTGTAGTGATATAGAGAAATGATAGATAAGAAATGAAAATTATCATAATTATAAAATCAGTTAAGATGACAATTTATCTGTAATATCTCGATAAAAATCAATGGAAGAAATAATATTATCAACAAATTATCACATTGTCATTTAACGGCTTGTTATGCTATCATAGAATATAAAGCAATTAATAATATATATGCAAATTAAATCAAAACAAATGTATGCATATATATTTAAAAAAAAATCAAAACAAATTTATGCAAATTATTAACATTTAAATGTAAAAATTTCAATACAACTTATTTAATGAATATTTTTTAATTGAATACTGAAATAATATTTGCAGGAGAAATCGTTTGAAATGCTTTATCGAATATATCATTAAAATACGAATGTGAAAAAACAAAGCGAAAATTTTTAGGCTTAGCAAATGATTTAAAAATGAAAAACCTCTTCTCTTCTAATGAATTTCAATAGTAAGAGCCGATTTACAACAAATATAAACTATAAAATAAGGTATTATATTTTTTCAGTTGCCTAAAAGAAAGGATAATGAGAGAAAGATGAGTGAAAATAAACTTATTAATGTTGAAAGAGTAAAATAATCCTTATTTTGTTACAGTATATCCGATTTGATCATTTCTTAATTGTTGTAATTTTTTACAGATGAAAGGAACGAAAGAAAGGGAAAGAAAAGAATGGAAAAGAAAACAGGGAAAGAGAAAATTTAGGAATCATAAATAAAATTTAGCTTTGAAAAGCTTAATTGAGATTAATGAATGCTATGATTTTATGAAATCACTGATAAGCATCATTTAACATCCTCCATTCATTATTTTCGAGCTGAAAACATTAAAGCAATCAAGTTGATAGTTTTGTTTCTTAAAATTTGAAATTGAATTTATCAATTAATTATTGTCTATTATTGATAATATTAATTATCAACAATTTTTATCATTAAATGAAGGTAAGAATAATGTTAAATTTTGTAGTCAACATTTTTTTTTGTAATTTTTTGTTCTACCCTATAAATTAATTAATATTTTAAGTTAGAAACCTGTCCTAATCGATCATTAAAAAATTATCAAATTTCATTTTATATTTTATTCATTAAGAAAAATAGAATAATAAAAAGAAAACAATGCATTTCATTTATGAGAATATTTTTAGGTAAATTACAATTGCAAAATTATTTTGGGATGAATTTTTTACGAAAAACAAAAATTATGAAAATCTGGTTAAATTTTATTGATCAAAGATTTGCAAGTAAGAGCAATTATTCATATGAAAAATTGATAGAAAGCTGGCAGCAAGCGGAATGAATGTGATAGCATGACAGAGATATTTGTTATAAAAGGAAAAATTTGAATAATAAAACGATAAAAAAAAAGAGCTGATAGAAATATCGATTTCAAAAAATAAGGAAAACAATAAAAATAATTAAGAAAAGACAATATTTATTTTAACATAAAAAGAAATGATAAGAAAGATAATAAAAAGAAATTTCGAAACAATTCTTAATCATATAATCAATCTATTTACGTCATTCCCAAATATTATAAATATCTAAATAGGATATATGCAGAAAATGATGTAAAGGTTATTTGTCTTTCCTTAGATATTTCAAACTAATATATCGACATTGTCGTAGAAATGGCGAAAAAAGATTTTTTAAAAATTTGTAATTGTTAAAATTTTTTTGATTACATTATATATATATTATATAATTAAACGTGTATTGATAACAGAAATAATGAAAAATTATCTCTTATCAAATATACAATAATATTATTGATTGATAAATTGTTGAAAAAATATTTTAAAAAAAAAGAAGTTAAAATTCATATCATTTCATATAATATACACAAATAATACTATTGTTTATAAATTAATTAATAATAACAACAATAATAATAATGATAAAAACAAGAGAAGTAAATGGTTTATGCATTCATTTCCTTAATTTCTATATTTCATGCTAAATTTAAAATCTCACATGATAAATTATTGATAAATGTTAGCTTAGAAACATTTCAGTAGTCATGCAAATGACATGTGCCAATTGCAACTGGCAACGGACAACACAACTCGGATAAGTGGGAAATTATCTTGGCCCGATAGATAGATATATATATATATACATACATACATACACATACATATTATATATAACGATAACTTAATATCGTGATGACGATAGATGAACAGATGGCTTCCTCTAATATTTTATATTAAATGCTTCCAAAATTGCAAAATTTATTTTAATAAAATATTTAGCAAAAAATTTTTTTTTTTTACTAAATAGTAAATATGTTTACTTCTCTTTTTTCATTTTTCATTTTCTTAATGATTTCGTTAATTAATTATTTTTATTGTTTTAATGAAAAAAAAAACTAATTATTCGTCTTTTTACTATTATCACAACATACTCTTTTTTTCATTTTCTTTTTCTCTTCAAAAAATCTTTTTGCAACGTTGTCAAATTACTATAAAATATAAAATAAATTATATTTAATCAAATTGTTGCATAATTTATTTTTCATCATTTGTTGAAAAACAAATCATTTAAGAAAACAAAAATCAAAAAATTAATTTGATAAGTTTTTAAAAATGATTTCATTTTATCAATGAAATATACTTCTCTATTCTTCTCTCACTATTTCATTAATATAAAACTTTTTCAATGGCTCGAAATATGTTATTGATATATAACATTTGTTATAAATGAGAATTATTTTCATTTTCATTTTTCAAATTTAATCATTTGAGAAATATGATTTGATAAATGGAAAAATGCTTAATGTCTTCGTTAGCTATGAATTTAATTATTGGATTTCTCAGAAAAAAACCGCTTATACAGACAATAGTATTGGTTAATTAAAATATCCTATTTAATTGATAAATTAATTTGTTTAAGGATTATTGAATTCATAATATTCGGGTTGACTGATAATATGCATTTTCTATATAATATTAGAATAATATGATTTGTTGTATATGATAATTTATAGCCGTGATAAATCTATCATTACTAATTAATTGATGAAACAAAATCTGCCGTTGTTACTAATTAATTGATGAAACAAAATCCATCATTGCTAATTAATTAATGAAACAATAAGATGATAATGTTAATATTTAGAAAAATGAAAACAGGAAGCATAAAAAAACTTGAAGCATTTTGGAATTTTTCGATAAAGAATTCTTTTTCTAAAATTCATTCTCTTTCTTTTCTTTAGCCATTTATAAATTTAAACTTTCATTCCTTTTCTCTCTCTCTCTCTCTCTCTCTCTCTCTCTCTACCTCCAAAGAAACGTTGGAAATATTAGTAATTTAATTCTTAAACAATTCTAATTAAATTTTTAAACTACTCTAAATTTAAGCATTACTTTTCAGTATATCCTAAAATTACTTCATTTAATTTGCAATAATATGAAAATGAAATATGTCGAAAATTTTTCATTCAAAAAAGAAATTGGAAAGATTCCCGTGGATATAACAAATAGTTCAAACTGACATCAATTTCAGGCAAAGAAGAAAATTTTAAATAGAATAGGATGTGCACCATATATTTACTACACACACACACACACACACACACACACACACACACACACACACACGCACACACACATACTTATATGCTAATTAACATTTTCCTCAAAATGTTGAAATGAAAAAATTTTGAAGAGACAAAAAGGGGCGAAGATTAATTTTAATATTTTGGTTATACAACAAAATATCCTTTGGGATACTTGGTTTCTTCTTTTTTTACAACAAATATTCTTTTTAGCAAAAAATATACGCTCGTGGAAAAGAATCTATAAAAACTAAAAATTAATTGTTATTTTTAAATTTTGCTAAAGACAAAGAAAAGAACAAAAACATATAGCATATTTTTAATTGCTTATCTTCTAGCATTATGATAAAATGAAATGATAATTAAAAGATAAAATTTGATTAATACATAAAGCAACAAAATTATTACATATTATTAAAGTGATGATAATTTCGATAGTTTAGGTTGGTTAGGTTTGCAATTAAAAAAAAGTTTTAATTAATTATAAACAAATAATTCACCTGAAAAAATAACGGAAAAAAACGGTTAACATAACATTTTGATGCTAAAGATAACCTGAAGAAAGAAAGTTTGCAAATTTAAAAAACGAAGAAAGAATGATCGTTTTATCGATAACAACTGTTTTACCAACGAATGACAAATGTTTGTGCGTCATCTTATACGTCAATTACAGTTTGATTACTTATTTCGTTTGTTAATGTTATATGTAAATAGTTGTATGTCAATATATGCATATGCGATAACTAAGCCTTATGCGGTGAATTTATCATAATGATTAAAAAAGCTTTTTGATAATTAATTAATACAAAATGATAATTATATTAAAGACAATAATTATTTAAAATTTATGCAACTGTTAGTATATCTAAGATATCATATAATAATATTATATTTATTATCAAATTTTATAAATAATATTTTACAGAGAAAAAGTTGAGTTAAAAAGTAACGTATCATACATGTCTTACTACAGAATAATTAATACACAACGTATCATACATGTCTTACTATAAAACAATACACTTAGCGATGTTATCATTTGATAATGTTTCAGATTAAAATTTCAGATAATACTAAAATTAAATAGTAGAGATTGTAATGTTTTTATTTGAAATAAATATATGTTGTAATGTGTTGCAATAAAATAATTTTATTGTTTATGAAAACATTTAATTGTTTAAAGTTAATAATTAATAAAATATTTAATTAAATATATAATTTAAAATGTATTATGTATTTTCGCTTTCTTTTTTCCTATCACTAAAAAATTAAAATAAATTAGTTGGAGAAAATATATGGTTAATTATCATTAATTTTAATTTATACCCAATAAATTTATTTCAATTTTTTTTTCCTTTATTTATTTATTTTGTTTTTGTTTGATAATATTTTAAAACAATCAGATTGTTCGATTATAGATTAATCAATAATTTCGATTAATATCAGGTTATTTTATTATAGGTTAGGCAATAATTTCGATAATTAAAATATGAAATTAAAGGGTGGAAGAAATATCAAAGAATTGTTTGATAGAGTTCAAAAATTATTGCAAGTATAATAATTCAAAAATATGTTTCAGTACATCACAATATTTTTTGTTTCTTCATTATTATGATTGATGATTGATAATATCAACGATAATATCAGAAATGAATGATAATATCTTTGATATAATATCAAAGATATTATCATTCATTTCATTTAAAATGTTAATGCTTCATTTGTTTTTCAAAAAAAAAGAAGAAGAAATGAAATTTATAAAATGAAAAAGTTAGAAAAGGAAAAGATACATAGAAATAATATTAAATAATTAAATTAATTAATTAAATTAATTATTAAAATAACATTTTATTTTAAATATTATCACAAATATTCTCTTACAAAAACAAAGAAAAAGAAGAAAAGAGAAAATTTAAATTTTGCTGAGCAATAAATAAAATAAAATTATTACCAATTTAAGTTGTATGCATTAAATGAAAAATTAAATTTAAATAAAATTTGATAATTAATTATTTAAATTTCTTTCAACAATATAATTAATTACATATACCATTACAATCATTAATTAACATAATTAAATGGAAAAGAAGGAAAAGGAAAACGAACAGGAATGAATGAATAATCAAATCGATCTTACATTTTATCGAATTATTTTATATTTTCAAAATTGGTAGAAATAATGGAACTAAAAGAGAGAAAGAGTAAATAATATGAGATAAGACGGGGAAACGAGAGAGAGAGAGACGGGAAAGGAAGGAAAAGAAATTGATGGATTAATCATACATTTTCTTTTGTTGCATTAAATTTAAATTTTATAAGAAATTAAAACACATAAATATCAAATATGAAATTCTTCTTATGGGAAAAAATTATTATGCAAAATTTATTATAATTTATTATATATATATATAGTTATTTGTTTGTTTATTGTTAATATATAGTTATTTATTTGTTTCCTTTAATTATTATTAAATATAAAACTTATTAAACAAATGGTCAATTAGTGATAGCCATTAGTTATTTTAATTTCCTTACTTACTTTATTATTTCATACTTTAGTAATGATTGTTTCTAAATTTTAAATGATTTCAAATTATTTGCTAATAGTTATTTAAATGAAATATTTTAAGCTATAAATGAAATATAATTAATTAACAAAATATTTATAATTATTATTGTGTGGACAAATTAATCGCTGATCGTTTCTTTCTTTCTTTCTTTTTTATCATTAAAAAAAAAAAGTAATAATGAATTGTTTTAACCAATTAAAATCCACCGGAAGTTAATCGTCATCATTATTTGAACAGTGATCTAAATTTAGAAATTTCCTACCACATGTTACAATAAAATTCCCGTGAATAGCAGCAGCAGGTTTTTACCTGTGAAAAAGTTTTGAAAGTTGTGAAAAACTGAAGAGAGAAATAAGAGGGAAAGAGAGGATGAAAAATACTAATCAAAAATATTGATATGAAAAATGGCTGTGATATCGTCGAATGGATTGAAATTGTTTGTAAAGAGTGCGGAAAATTATTGAGGGAACTAGTTCGGCCTATATCAAGTTGAAGGGAAAAAGGAGGAAAAAAAGTTTAAAAGGACCAGAGATCGTAAAAGGAATTGACGAATTGAAATGATACGACCATTTTCTCTCTCTCCCTCTCTCTTTTCCTCCTCTACCTTTATTTTTCAAATCAAAAAAGATATCGATCTATCCGTTTAAATTAAATAGGAAAAGATTTTCAAAATAAGAAATTAGTGGAAAACAAAAAATGATTTATTAATTGATATTATCATTTATTGATGTTAAATATACCTGGGAAATAATAAAAAACTTTTAATAAAAATTATTATTAATTAATATCATTTAATGATTGTAATTGTTAACTTAATATATTCTCTTCTTTCTTTTACCTTTTTGATATTTTAAGTGATAATATTTTTTTTTGCTGATAAATGTATACATATTAATTACATTTATGTATATTACATATACTGCAACTAACTATATGTATTATTTTTGTATATATGAGTATGATATGCTAAATACTTATCTTTTATTAATTGTAAATTGTTTAAGGATTTCTATGAATTTGAAAAAAAAATAACTATGTATCTAAAATTAACAAAAAAGATTGGTTATGACTGATTAATTTACTAATCAAAGAATAAAGAAAATTTAATAGATTAAATGAATATATATGTGTGTGTGCGATAATGATAGTGATTATCAAGTCAAATATTTCTTATAATAATGCTTGTAATTAACGGTGATAATAATAATTATTATTAATTATTGTTATTCAGATAAGCGAGAAATTATTTATTCTTAAAAGAATTGATAATTGTTTAATTGTCATATTTTTTCAGTTGTGATATGTGACATTCTGCAAATGTGTTGCAATGAATTTTGTGAAAGATAAAATCATTAAAGAAAGTATTTTAAATTATTTTTTGCATTCTTCAATTTCTTCCTTTTCTTCTTACATTTGCATTGATCATTTCAACAAATATCATTTACATTACAATAATTTTTGCTTTTTTTTCTAAAAATTCTATTTTGTAGTATAAGTTAATTAATTAATTAATTAATTAAATGCAATTAAAATATGATAAAGAGAAAAAAAAACGAAAGGAAGAAATTTTTAAATGAATAATTTAATTTAGGAAATGTTGAAATTCAATATTTGTGTTATGTAAAATTAAAACAAATGAAATCACACTTTCGCCAATTTTGTTGAAATTGTGATAAAAACGAAATGAAACAATCAAAATATATTCCTGTTAGATTGCTTTCTTTATTTTTCTTCATCACCAATACACATCTTCATATGAATAAAATGATACTGCGGAAGGGCGGTAAGAGCGGGGGGATAGAAGGAAAAGGAAAAACAATCAGGGAAAAGGAGCGGAAGTTCAAAAATGTAAAAATTGTTGATCGAAATTGGGCGCAATAAGTTCGATCATAGACATATAATACATTTACATCAATCAATTTTTCCTTCTTGAAAATTTTTAATTCTCATTGATATTTTTGGTATTTTTGGAAATTAATATCGAACAGAACAAATGTGACATTTCANTGGGCGCAATAAGTTCGATCATAGACATATAATACATTTACATCAATCAATTTTTCCTTCTTGAAAATTTTTAATTCTCATTGATATTTTTGGTATTTTTGGAAATTAATATCGAACAGAACAAATGTGACATTTCATTTCATTTCAATTCATTTCATTTCAATTCATTTCAATTCATTTCATTTCAATTCATTTCAATTCATTTCATTTAAACGGATGAATTGACGGATGGAATTGGATCACATATTCAAATTCTTAGCTATATCAACCACACACATACACACATACACAAATACACACACTACACACATACACAAATACACACACATACACATACATACACACATACACAAATACACACACTACACAAATACACATACATACACACATACAGATACACAGGGCAATAATTAAATATGCTTAAGAATAAATGAATTTGTATTGAAATTCAATTCGTTTAGTTTTTTCATATGTTCTTTTGCATTCATAAAAAGTTTGAAAATATTTTTTTTTTCATAGAAAAAAACGACACGTTAATTTATTTTATATAATGAAAATTTTAATTAAATAGGTGAATTGATAAATTGTTTTAATAAATTTTAAATTTTCAATTAAATGATAGAATATGAAATGATCGATTTTTAGTTTATAATTTCAAATTGAAATTAATTGGTTATATTATTATTATTCTGTTCACTTATTATTATGATTATGATTAGGTCATATTAATTTGTTAATGAAGGTCTTAGTTGAAGAATACAAGTTTAAACAAGTTTATAAATAAGTTATAGATTGTGCAATGTGTTGATCGGGCAATACAAAGAGCTGTGG
>CAKAEH010001513.1:0-51885 GCA_916381525.1 Cercopithifilaria johnstoni
AATGTAGAATAATCTCTGGAAGTTCGACATCACAAGTGTCGCATACATTTTCCTTCAACAAAACTTTTAGAAATCCAGCGATTGTTGAATGCATCATAAACATATCACAATGTTGGAGATGCAGTCGGCCTCCTCCTTTCTTTCCTCCCCCCGCCCCGCCTAATCGATCTGTTCCGATCGCTATCCAATTCATCTTTCCTCATCACCAATTGTGGGAGTGTTGTGAAGTGCTTAGTGGATGTTAGCGATGAGAAAGGGTTGTTTGTCGTGATGTTGTTGTTAGTATTGGTATATTGGTATGGTGTTGATGTTGATGTTAATGTTGGTGTTGGTGATGATATGAATTTGGTGTGTAGGGATAAGGTTAGACCATAGACCGCCACCTTCACTATCACCACCATTACGACCACCACTACTAATAGTGACGATGATGACAATTTTGCTTGTATTATTTGATGGCGATAGGAATGACCGTTTCGTTACTGTCCCCTTACCCGATTCAAAAAGTGAAGAAGGTGTTGTGTGTATGTGTGTGTGTGTGTGTGTACATATATATATATATATGTGCGTCTCTATTGAACTCATATAGTCCTTATATTCTAAGATGAGGTTTGCTTGGTCCCTTCTCAATTTTCTACTCCTTTTCATTTTCTTCCTTTTATCCGTTCTTTCCATCATTCTATTTGACGGGTGAATTTTTAGCTTTTTTTTAACATACCACTATCCTCTTCCTTCCTCTCTCCCTTTCTTTCTTCCTCGTTTGATTTTCAGTTTATTTAGTTTCTGCTGTTAATGCAGAGCAATGAGAAGGAGAAACCACCAAGGATAGTGGGCTACTTGACCATCATCATCATCATCATCATCATCATCCATGATACTTCGTTCATGTTCATCCACATATCTTTCTTTACCGCTACTGTCATACTTTTCCTGTTGCTTCTACTGCTGTCACCAATAATTGACTTTATTTGAATTTCTTACGAAATACTTTTTGAAATAGTGCCAATAAAAATAAATTTTATATGATTCAAAATTTAATACTTAATATCAGAATTTAATTTAGAATTTAATACTGAAATTGGAAAAGAAAAAGAAAACACAACGCTATCATTTGATATCGAAATAGTAAATTGATAAATCAGAAAATACAACGCTATCATTTGATATCGAAATAGTAAATTGATAAATCATTATAGATGATAATATATCAAAAAAATTATATGATAATTTTCACAAATCTAACTTTATCAATCTTTCTTGAAATGAATATTTAAATAGATCAATTTACATTGTTTTATTAATGATTGAAATGTGAGAATATAAGAAAATATTTGATGACGAATAGGAAAGAAATATAAAATTAATAAAAATTATTAATTGGCTCATATAGCAAATGTCTATAATTTGAAATAGAAGAAAATTAGGTCATCAATTTTGTACCAACCACTAAACATTCATTCCCTAGGCAAATTGGAACGATTATTTCTCTCTCATTCTTTTTTTGTGGAAGAATATGATAGCAGTTTTCAACATCTGTAATTTTCTCTCTAATTTTTTCCATCATTCCTATATATACATATCTATCTATCTATCTATCACACTATATCAATTTTAGTTTACATTTTCAATCATTTATTCTATTCTAATCCAAGCACCATCAATTTATCCTAATCGCCATACGATGAATTTTCGTTTCGTTTCGTTTCATTTCATATCATTTCATTGATGAATCAGACAAGTATGAGATGCTTTTTATTGACTGAATGGATAAACCATCATCATTGTCATTATAATTATTATTATTGCTATCATCATCATCGCTATTATCACCTTTATCATTTTCATTATTAGTGTCATCATCGTTATATATAAAAATATATTCCACTATTCTGCTGCTGTTTATTTTGCTTCTTCTGATTCATCTCAAATTTGATTTTCCACCTGCAAGTGGTTGTTTTTGAAGTTGAAGGATTAAAATTTCTTTCAACAACTCTTTCATTTCATTTGTTTATTATTATTATTATTATTGCTATTATTATTATTATTATTGCTATTATTATTATTATTATTGATATTATTATTATCACTTCTTAACTGTCTAAATAATATTGTTTTTGTCGTATTATTTCATCTATCGGAATCAGATTTATTGACTAATGGTTTGCATATATTTTATTTACAAAGTGAAGAATAGAAAATGATGCGAAATATTTGACATCACTCTTATCTTCGTCATGAACAGATGGATAGTTTTTAATTTGTGTTACATTTTAAGCTCCTTTTGAAATATTTTTGGATTATGGTGGATATGATTCATTCATTCACATTTAGGAAGAAGAAATGATCGGTATTATTTCCTCCTAACTTGATGATGATGATGATGATAATAATGGAGAACACGATCGATTAGCGCAATGGATGGTAGTAGTAGTAGTAGTAGTGGTAGTAGCATTAAGGAGCATAACGCATTATATTGGCATGGTAAATATATGTGATGGTGCAGTTGGTTTAGTTTGGTTTGGTTGGTTGGTTAGTTGGTTGATAATGATGATGATGATGATGATGGTGGTGGTAGTAGTAGTGATGGCGCTTCCCATCGATGAATATCATGTGCAAGTGAAAGCAGTAAGTATTTCAGAAATGCATTTTGTTTACCCATCCATCCATCCATCTATCCATTCATCCAACCATTCCTTCCATCCATCCATCCATCCATCCATCCATCCATCCATCCAGTCATCGTCTTCACCTATTATGGAGTATACTTGATATGAGGCGGTGATGTATAAGAGAAGTGCAAACGAAGAGGGAGAAAAGGCATAAAATTGCTGCGCATATGAACTATGAGGGATGAGTGCGCCATCATTGACGAAATATCACAAAAATTTTTTCCCCTTCTCTTTTTCGGCATTTCCTATCCGTCTTTCTCTTTCGAGAACAATCTCAGAAATAACTGTACAAAAAAGAGAGTGAGCAATAATTATTGTTGGCAAGAATATTTAGCAACGGTTAGCAAATAATGATGTTTCTATAATCATGGTTAATACGTCATCATCATTATCATAATCATTATCATCATTATTAGTAATTGTGATAATGATGAATGGAAATGAAGTGTTAGTAGCTTAGATTTAGAGGAATGAGCAGCAATGATAACTTCTCCTTTGAAGTCCGTAGCTGCCTTTATATGTTTTAAGCAATCTTTACTAAGATTGCAAATATAGAATTAATGAGTACAGGAGCTAGAAAGCTTTCCATCCTAGAAATAATCCATATTTATTACTCATCCGATTGATGCATCCTGAGAAGTGGACGATAGAAAATCGTCAATATCTTCTATTTAAAGGAATCGCTGATATCATCATCATCGTTATCATCATCATCATCATCATTATCTGTAACCATCATCATCATAATCATACACCGATGACGATCTATCCGTTGCTTTCAAGTATACATTTCATATCTCCTGTACTTCAACATTTTTGATATAAATGCGGGATGATTTTGTCTATCTTTCACATCCTCTCTTCCTTAATTTGAATTGATTTCAATGTAAAGGATTGAAATATTTTCTTGCCTATGCTGGCACTTAACACACTCATTTCAATTATGTTAGTAACTATTATTTTTATGTTTATATTTACTTACCACATGAAATATGTAAATTATGTGTATGTCCATTATCAAGGAAACGACAGCGATCTGCGTTGTCATCTATGCAACAAAATTTGTATGAAACAAAATTGTTGCAAAAATTCATTGGATAACAAACAATCGAAGTATTATATACTGCTTGCTGATATATTGATGAATAAATTTTTTGTTTATTTATTGTTGATTATTTATATTGTTTTGTTGATATCAATTAATCATCTAAAATTTATTTAGAATTAAATTTCTTTATAGAAATATAATTACTATCGAAATATAATTAATTATTCAGAGAATGGCAAATAATTACAATATTCATCATTATTTTGGCACATTTAGTTGTAACTTTTTAATCCTTAAAAGTTTTGACTTTTATTGATTGAATTATTGGTACTTATTTAATTATTGCTAAGTACCAATAATTTAATCAATGATAATATTAGGCTGAAAATGATAGATGCATTTGATTGAATTTAATGAAAATATTCGTTTATTATTATTATATCGCTGTCATAATGTGTTCTTCTTTTTGCTTTCTCATCACAACGATTACGAATACGACAAGGTTATTTTGAAAAACTTCAAACTTTCATTCATTCTTTTTATTTCCTCTCTTTTCAGATAGCTCTAATAATGGCGAACAATCAGCACAACTCCATCCATATTGCTACCACTATTTTTCCCATTTCTTTCTAATATGCAAAATTGAATCACGTTTTTCATTTGGGACACTGATAAATTCGGGCCCGTGTAATCCGGTTCCTTGGAGCGGAAAGCAACTGCCGTACATACCATTTTTGCCTTTTACAACTCTTCTTCTTCCTCTCTTGGCATTGAAAGATTTTCTTCAAATTTGTACTCGGCTTAAAAAAGAAGAATTGTCCAGTGTGTGTGTGTGTGTATATGTGTGTGTGTGTGTGAAAGAAGACTTGAGAGAAATTACGAAGAAGTAGAAAGGGTGAAGAAGAAGAAGAAGAGGTGCTATTGAAGTGAAATATTTGAAAAGAGAAGGTGATTTTCGAAAGGTAAGAAATTCATTTTTATTATTTCAGCAAATTTAAATGGAATATTTGAATTTAAATTATGCAATTTATAAACGGCTGTCAATTGATATATTACAAAAAAATTATTTAAAAGAAATGTTTGCAAAAGTTTTATTGTTTTTATTCTTTTCTTTATTAAAATATGAATAAAAGAGTTAAGTGAAGAAGGAAATCACTTTCAGATTTGTAACGATACACGAATACATCAATACAACATTTCCGGAAAGATTCAGATTAAGAAGCTTTGAAATCAGGAAGATATTATCAAGGTATAATTACGTCCAGCTAGTTCTAATTAAATTATTGATTTATAAGCTTATCTTATCAGCAATACTTGTTAATTGATTTACTCAGGATATACGAAATTTATTCTGTGCCGTTCTTTTTTTTGTATACAATTAATTTATTTTGAATTCGAGGCGATAAATCATTTATAGGACTGATTTACTTAGATAGGATAGGATGAAACCTAAAATATCGATAAGATGAAACCTGAAATATCGATAAGATGAAACCTGAAATATCTCTGTGAAAGTAGTGATTGAACTTAAACGACGATTGTTTTGGCGTTAATTTTTTGTTACTCTCTTGCGCTTTTTTAATTTTCCCAATATTTGCAGAAGAAAATTTTAGTCTTTCTTAATTTCAGGATAGGATGAAGTTAATTTTGATATTTGATATTTTTGTGTTTATTAGAGAAAATGAAATCATAAAATTAGAAAGAGTGAAAAATTCAGGACGGCTGAGATTATTTCATCCCGAATATCCTCAGTGAAAAGAGTTAGTGAAAGATTAAATGATAGGTTCATAAATTCCCCGAGAGAAATACATATCGTAGTGAAAATTCCCCGAGAATTTTCAAAATCAATTACTTATAAGAGATTGAGAGAAGAGAGAGTTAAGTTGTCAAATAAATCATTCATAGAGGATAATCAATCACAAGATGATAAATCATTCTTTTTTGATTATTTATTGCTTTTATTTTTTATAAAAGTAAAATTTAGAAAACGAAGAGATACTTCAAATATGATGAAGAGAAAAAAAGGTAAGATGGAATTATTATTAGTTTTTGTGGAGGAATTATTGGTGACGATATTGGTTTAGTTATATTATGGTTATGATTGGATATATCTGATGTACATGTATCGGATCGGGATCATTAATACAAATGCGCATTCTTTCTCGCAAGGAACTAACTCTCTCTTTCTCCCTCTCTCTCTCTCTCTCTCTCTGTGTATTTACAAATATACAAATATAATAATACTTTTAATATTACTAATAATAACTGTAAACTAAATTTTGAAACTATTTGCTTGAGTTTGCTGTTTGATACAAATGTTATCAACAATTTATAATTGGGACAGATTGATAGATAATAATAATAAATTGAGACAGTGTTCTTTGGTCTTTTAATTTCAATGAAAAAAATATTTAAATTTGATACGGTTTTATAAGTAATACGAGTAGCAAACAAATAATGATGAGGGTGATGATGAAAATCTTTGTTGAAATTAAAAGTTAATTTTTTTATCTTTTTTAAAGATATTCAAAAAAGCTTACATTTTTGTAGATGAATGATAAGATAACGGAATTATCTGATAATGATAGATAATTAACTAATAATAATGAATACAACACAGAATTGACACATGACTTAAATGATAACTTAAACAATAAAGGTGAAGGTGAAGAATGTTAGATTTTTTCCTTTCATGCTTATTGATATCAACTGTTTGACATTGTAATAAATTTGATAGTAAGAAACATTAATAATCATGGCAATATATGGCTAATGTTGCTATCAGATCTAAAGATCAGAATAAACCATTTTTCTTCCCGTAAAAAAGTTTCACCATCATTTGATATCACAAAAGTATATCAATTGTAAGAGCATCAAATGATTGTTTGCGCATATTAATATTGTCACGATGCACCTGGCTGGTAACAATTGGTGATGATGAGTTGTTGTGCTAGTTGGTGATAGTGATGCGATAATTCAGTTTTTATTTCTTTTTTCTAAAGTATAAAAATTTTGCAAATTTTGCTTTACTTTCATAATAGAGATTTGGTGATAAGAATGGGAAGAGCAACTTGAAATAATGTGTATTTATTATAAATTTGAAATGGTATCAAGAGAGGTTTTATTTTTCATGATGTTATTTGATTTATGATTGGCTAGCAATATAGTCCAAGGATGATGTGGCTAAGTTAATATCATCTATATGCTTAATGTTTAAAGGGTAACATTCTTTTAGATGATATTAGCCTGGTACATAGCATTAACATTCATAGTAGTTTTAAATAGCCTAGCATGTTCGTATAATTTGGCCTAAATGAGCAGTAGTATTATAGTAGTAATAGTAAGCATTTTTAAATGAGCCTTAAGAGAAAAGCCATCGCAACCATAAATTAACACATATACAAGCCAGGTGAAGTGACAAACAAATGAACATATGAAAATGCCTTATAGAGTGAAGATAAGTAAAGCTGTTGATTGTCCTGAAGGATATAATAGTTAATGATGATAATGATGATGATGGTATCTGGTGGTGATTTGGTTGACGATTGTGGTAGTTTTGATTTTTTTGAAATTTTTGATGTAAGAGAAAAAAGTGAAATCGATTTTGATGGGTAACATCAAAGGAAAGGAAATAAATAAAATTCTATAAAAATGGAAGATAGGTAGAGAGAGAGAGAGAGAGGGAGAAAGAGAAGATCCGCTTTAATAAATTTCATCTTTCTCTTCTTCTCTATTATTAAAAACTTTTCTTCTTTCACTTAATTAAATAAAAATAAAGTTAAAATTTTTTTTTCGTTATTGAAATTTCAATTTTTCTTAAGAAAGCAAAGGAAAGAAAATGTTGTGGAAGAGAGGAAAAGAAAAGAAGCTGGTAACTAGTTAACTATATGTACTATATAATAATTAATCATATCTATCATTAAATATTTCTTTATTCATTTGTCGAAATTATTGTTTAATCATTTTTTTTTTAAATGAAATAATATATTTTTGCGAAATTTTTAATTTTCACTAATGTTAAATAATTATTTGTTTTTTTAAATATTTTTATTTTGTAGTATATTTTCAAATCAATATTTGACATATTTCATTTTAATAATATTAACAATATACCTCAAAATTTTATCACTGATATTTAAAAAGAAAAAGAAAAAGATTATTCTGTATGAAACATTTATCCATACTGATATCAACTGTTTGATATTGTGATAAATTTGATAGTAATAGTAACTAATCATGGTGACATATGGCTAATGTTACTATCAAATTTAAAAATGAGAATAAACTATCTTGATTTATTTGAAGGAAATTTTTTTCTCTTTTTAATAGAAATTTATAAAATTTCATATTTCGTTTTTTAAATGAAAACCCATTTCCAATTGATTGATTCTATCTCAATCCTAAAAATTACTAAAACTATAATGATAAATGATAAAGAGATTATAAATGATAATGTGCAATTGTGATAACTATTATCTCCATTGTAGTAGTAATAGTAGTAGATGGATAGGAAAAGTTTTGTAACAAATGCTGGCTACACTTCTTCATTAACAATTACTGATATTGTAAAGAGTTAGCATAATAAAATGATATCTCATTTATAAATACTATCACTGATGATTGATAAATTATTTGGATGAACAAAATAATGATTGGAGAAATTTCGAACTAAATCAATTAATCATTATCAGGATATGACCAATTGATGATGATATATTATATTGTAGTGGACAGAGTAAAATGATTCATGACCAACTGGTGATTTAATGTATTGCAATGGACAGATGAAATATATGAAGGAATTGTACAACAACTATGAAAGAGTGTTGTTATTATTTCGAGTAGAAAAGAATGCTTGTTGTAAAATTAATTCAATTCAAAAGATTATTTTGAAATTTACGTTAACAATTATTAGAAAATACACATTAGTTTTTGTGATATTTTAACAGCCAGTTCAGTTCCATTCATAAAAGGGAAAGTTTTCATTTAACAAACTTAAATGTTATTGCGCCAGCTAGTAGTTGTTGCCAGCTCTGGGCGTAATTATTCATTTCACATTTTTCTGCGGAATATTTAGAAATGAATTTTATTGCGAAATGATATGACTAAGGGGCTATCTACTACCATCAAATAGAAGCAATAAAAGAGTAGATAGATATATAAGTAGCGTGAGGAAATCATATTTGTATGTATGTCAAAATCGATCGGAGGTCATCCCTTTTTGAAAATGTCCAATTGCTGCCATTATAGTAAGAATGAGAATGACAATTCTCTCCTCTTTTTTTCGAACTAGAACATTCGTTCATCTAATCGATGAAGCTGGCAAGCAATAGTGAGGGATATATGAAAAAGTTTGCAATCTTTTTTCTTTACAAAGGAAGCTTTTGATTGATTGTTTACAGTTATTTCTGTTTCATTTATTCAAATTATACCTTTAGTTATGTATAATTAAGAATTTTTGTTATTTTCGATTAGTGATGTGACAATAACAATTTTATCCTTAATCAATTGATTGATATGATAGTAAACATTGAAAAGAGTTGAACATCGTTGACTGTAAGTAATACAGTGTTTCTATTATAAATTATTTATAATTTGCAAAGTCAACCGATAAGTTTCTTTTTAATCAATTTTTTATTGTAATCGATAATAGTAACAATAACGACAACAACAACAACAACAACAACAGGTTTTTATAACAATAATGCTGGTATAAGCAAAGCATAATAATATCTTTTATAATGTATGATCAAATTACATTGAATATTTTATCCAATATCTACAACCATCTTTCTATCAATCACATTTATATTTTTTGCATTGATTGAAATATGTCTAATAGAAACTAATAAAAGCGTCTGGAAATAATTTGAATTGTACTAAATCGACATAATAATCAATTCCAGCCTGCAAATGTTACTACTGATGATGTTAAGGGATTTAAGCATATTTGTCGTAAGAGAAGCTCGCTTGCTATACGAATAAGAGGAGTGTATTTGTATGGTATTAGATATTCTCAAAATATTACTAAAGCAAGAATTAACAATTTGTTCATTCGAAGTTGTATTTATTAATTGATCAAACTTTCAGTGTATTTTTATGGAATTTAATATTCAGATTAAGCGTCTTCCATTGTGAACATATGCAGAATGTAACTGTTGCAGAAATATTTCTCAATGAATTTTGAATCATATTGGTTGATGGTTGATAAATTGGATCAGTGTGAGATGAATATATATATATATATATATATGCTTGATGGAATGAACATTAGAGACATTGATTGATGTGATCTGTCAACATGAGATGATGGTACCTGGTACTCTCATTAGATTATATACTATTTATATTCTAATTCTTTTTAAATTGTCGAATAGGTGAAAATTTCATTTTTTAGCTTTTTTTTCTTCACCATACAACATTTGATTGGTAGTATTCGTTGTTGACTCAATTGATGAATGATAGTTTGATGTCGTTTTCGTGTTACTTTGGTATGAGTGGGATTTCTTTCCACGAATTTTTCAACCAACCACTCTATATAATGTCCCATGAATTGCATTCACTTATCTATGTGTGTATGTGTGTTTGGATGTGCAAAGAGACTTAAATCGACTTTTTGAACTTTCCGAAATAGATTCTAAGAAGAAAGCGAAAAAAAAATGCAATTTCTACATTGATAGAAAGGGAGGGATGGGTGGAGGGAAGGAATGGGTGGAAGGAAAGGATAGCTGGTTGGATGGATGGATGGATGGATGGATGGATAGGTGGATAGAAAGTCGTCGTTGAATGAGAATCATTTTTTTACTTTTATTTTTTCCAACTCTATGACTAGAATTTAACATGTTTTTTTTCCAAAAGTGTTTATTTTCGCTATCCATGAAGGATGTGAAACTTTTCAAAGTATTAAGAGAGAGAGAGAGAGAGAGAGAGAGAAGAATTCTTAAGTTTCTCATCTCTCATTTATAGCTAACACCCTTTCTTCTTCTTACGACTAATGCATTTTTGGGGAAAAAGAAAATGCTTCAATTGCTAACTAAAAATGTTAGCACCTGAAATATCAATCATTTCGATAAGTGGTAAAGTTTTTTTTATCCTTTATCCTACAAACAAGAAATCATCTATCATGATGATTTTTATTATTTCAAATACATTTATAGTTTTCTTACAAAAATTATTCATGCAAAAATTTCCTCTAATTTTATTGACATTCATTTCGCCGTTGTCGAAATCTTCTTTTACGCTCCTCTCTTAATGATCATTTTGTTTTACGAATTGAGAGAATGTGATTTGTCTCTTCAGTCATTTTATGTTATACATATAAATGTGAAGAAGTATAAGTATAATTGATATTTTCATTTTATTCTTGGCCTGATTATGAAGGGGATAGCTTGATGAATATAGATATGAAGTTAATATAATGAAGAATAAAGAGGTAGGCAATTTTATTGGTGTTGTTGAGAAAAGATAAGAATTGTGGTTAAATGCTAAATGCTAAACCATTACCGCCAATCGCCACAACAACGGACAACTGCAAATCACCAACATGACCACTACCACCACCACTACTACTACTACTACTAATACTAATACTAAATAATAATAATAGTAATAATGTTTGTCGCAGTACTATTGTTTATTCTTACCACCGTCGCTACTACCGACGCCGCAGCCAGCTGCTGCTGCCACTACTACTGCAACAAGCTCTCTTTTAAAGCAAAGCTTATAAAAGCGCTTCAAAAGGCCTTATCGAACATTCACGATGGAGAAGAAAAGCAAAAAGGATATTTCGGACTGCTCATTTTGAAAAGACACGCACCCTTATACACACATATATATATATATATATATATATACTCATATATATATGTATGCGACAGCGATTGCTCGTTGGTTAGATATGCTTGGCCTTTGATAGTTTGTTGGGATGGAATATGAATGTATAAAAAAAATCTTATAGAAGAAGAAGATATCTATATATTATTATATATAAATGGATTGAAAGCAGTATTATGACATGCTTTTCCTTTCTTCATCTTTTAGGCTCATTTTGTTTATTTCATTGTTATCCGAACCCCTCATAGAAATTATAGGCCTAATGGTTTTGTGCATATGTATATGTGTGTATACATATATATATATATATGTGTGGTATTGTATTTTGATATGAATCTACGTGTAATTAAGTATTAGTAGATATATGATAAGAGCGATTGGAGAGGAAATGTCATCGAAAAATCCTAAAATGCAACATTAGCTATTATCGGTGATAACAATTGTCTTATAAATGAAATTGAGCATAGAAGTATTTGATTAATTTTTATGAAGTTTAAATAATTTGCTTATGAATCCTTGAAAGTTGGTTCTTTTTTAATCTGATGATTTCAACACGTATGTATATATATATATATATCATTTAGATTTTAGTAAATTAAAAATTCAGTGATAGAGAGATTATGGTAATTTTACTCTTTGTAATTGATCCTTAACAAGAGTTCATGTAAAAGTGAAAAGAGACCCCATTTAGATATATCCAATAAAATGCCGATATAAGCAAAACAAAGCTAATTTAGATTTCTTTTCTTCGAAATATACGATCACATTATAGGAGCAAATGAAAAAATCATTTAAGTCATTTTAAGAGCAAATTTCCTTAATTTTTTGTTTACAATTCCCAACTGTAAACAAAGTATTTTAATGAAATGAAATAAAATTTTAAATTATGAGAAGGAAATTTTGGATTATTTAAATTTGGCATTTTTAACCTTTGAAATATTTGAAGATTGAAAAATTAGTTGATGAACTAACTAACTAATGAACTGACGAATTAACTGATTGACTAAGTACTGATTGCTATGATAGCTAGCAATAATTTGGCATGAAGCCTTCATAACATTATGAAATCAATTTCAAAAGTAGTGAGAGGATAGTAGAAATAAATTACTTCATTCATGTAAACAATACATACATCCAATGCATTCGTGCGCCATCTTCTGATGCTCCTTTGTCCTTTCGATCCATTTATTTTCCCTTTCCTTTTACGCCTTAGCAATCAGTACATGTGTAGATTGATGCCACAATCCAACAAAGGTTATTTAATAACAGGTGGCCTTCAGCCTTCAGCCTTCAACCAACTATGAGCGCTCTCTGTTCATTTTATCTTCTCTTTCTCTCCCTCTCCCTCTCCATCCTCATTTGCAATAAATGTCCAAAAATTTTTGAGTGAGTGAGGGAGTGTGATAGCAATCGTTGTAGATCTAGTGGTGGTAATGTCACTGACGATAAAGGAGCAGGTGGATTGGAGCTGGCGGTATTCCCTTCTTTTACCTCCTCTTATTTCAACTTACAGCAAATTTCACCAATTTGTAATCCAATCTCTGTGTATGAGATGTGTGTGTATGTGTGTGTCTATTTGTCTGTCTGTGTCTGTATGCGTCCTTCTATGTGTGTGTGTGTGTGTGTGTGTGCATGCGTGTGCGTGTGTGTATGTGGATGTGTGTACGTGCATATAGTTTGAGGCATATATTGATATTGTCGTCATTGGTGGCTATTAAAATTAGGGACTTCTATCTAGTTTGAGCTTCTCTATCTTTTCTTTTTATATAGCTCTTGCGTTGTTGTAGTTTTAGTAGTCGTGTACTGTTTGAATTTTACATAAATTAATTTTGATTAAGTTAATTCGCTAGACGAATGTCGGATATCGGATACCAGATGATCTCGGTATATTTGCAGCATTCGTAGAACGACGGCTAATATGATGGAATCAATTATGAAGATTATAAAAAATATTGCTGAATGTTCTTTGGGTGCTCCTGGTGTAATTGATTCAAAATGTTACGGATTGCTGCGTAGAAATCAGTAGATCAGATCAACAGTATTCACCTGTATGTATTATATTCACTTCTTCGAAGGCTTTGCAGAAGTTTCGCTGAAGTTTTGTTTTCTGCTCTGATATTTCATTTTTTTTCCCCTTTAAAAACAAACAACTTCTATAAGCAATTTCTTAGAATGCATAGTTTATCTTGCTGATCGATCATTGTAAATGTCAAGATAGAGTGCTGCTATTGCACATTCCTGGGACAACTTGGAGTTTTCCTTCACTTTCAAAAGGTTAATATTCAGAATTTGCAATAAGATAAATGTTAAATACTAATTTGTTATTATATCAGTATCGGAATATGCTGATTAGAATTCTCTGAAATGCTGTAATTACATATTCATCTATACCAAATACTATCTACCTTGACCTCGGAATTTCCTATATCCTTTTACACTGGTGTAAATAAAAGACATTCAAGTTTTACTGTATGTGTTCATTTGCCTCTATGAATTTAATTATTTATAACATTTATAGAGGCTAATATTTCATATGCAGTGTAGATAAAGTGTATGTAAAGGTTTTTTGATAATTAGCATATCTACACTGTATATGTTATCCTTACAAGCATAATAACGACACACGTAATGGTATAAAATGAGGCTCATTATTTGAAATCATATTATTTTTATCAAACATGATAGATAATGTATGCGAAAGAAAGACGACAAATACAGATAACATTTGCATAGTTTAAATTATTTTTTAAGTAACATAATTCGCAGAGTCTAAATTATTGTTTTTCATATTGAATGAAAAAGAATCAAAAGATATTGATCTCCTTTTTTCCACTAACTTATTCTTGGAAAAGAAATTAATTTTTTGGATGTAATGATATTAAGTACTTATCATCGCTAACATTAATTCTAAATTCCCATATAGGTTAGTCATAAAAAAATGATATCTACCAGACATATCAGAGTGTTATTGTATAATCATGTTGAGCTATTTTGGTATTTTTTTTATTTATATCTCTTTGGTAATATACCCGATGATTTTAGTACTTTGTTTTATATTTCTATTCCTAAATCACTTTTTAAGAAATTTCGATGAGAAGGGTTTAATTCTTTTTTCTTGTAAAATTTCTTGAACAAAAATGCTTTCTTTAGGAAATGGGTGATCAAACACAACAGAATTTCTTGGCCTTGCTAGCCGCTCAGGCAGCTACACAAAACAATATGCCCATGGGTTTACTTTTTCCAAATCTGAATTTTGGTATGACAAACACAGTTGATATGATGTTTTGGAATATGGCACAATTATCACAACCAGGACTGCTGTTGCAACAGCAGCAACAACAACAACCACAAGAATCTTTTGAAGAAGTGTTAAGGAGAATGGCCACTGTAAATGCAAGATCAGCTAATATCGTTACTGGTATGTTGTGCTGTAATTTTGATCAGAAGGAAGATAATTTAGATTTAAGTTGTTTCAGATGATGTTGTAACTGTGATTTGATTAGATTGAATTCGTAAAATATCCGATATTTCCGAGATTTGAGTGAAGATTACCAGGAAGTTTGATTATTACGCTGAATTGATTTTGGATTTTGATTCAGTGGAATCCTTTTAGGTAGACAACAAACGAATCGCGACACTGATAATACAGATAATAAGGAATCGATAATACGACCAACCGGACATTTTGTTCCTGATGTAGCTTCTACTTCTGCGAATATTGGCATCCCGACTTCTTCCTTTCCAGATTCCCCGACAAAAGGTTTGGAACCTGGTGAAATACCAAAGCGGAGGTAAAGGTTTTTCAGATTTGGATGTTTTTTTTTTCTGTTAAACTTCTATATTATAATTGTTTATTTTAATGGATTTGCTCAAAAATGCTTATGAAGAAAAGTGGAAATTGCGAAATTTAAGAAGCATAATTTTCCAAAATACTTTTCATTCACGTGAATCGTTTGTAGTCGAAGATTTCTTAAATTTAAGTTGTGAAGCTCTAAAGCACAGAATTTACGGTTTTCGTTTTTTCAGAGATGGCAATAGAACAAGAAATGGTATGTCTTCGCAATTATCACCTTCGTCATCATCATCATCATCATCGGCTGGCGGCGTAGCTTTGAATTCAAATCTTTTGGAAGCATCGGCACGCTGCTATGCTGCACTTGCAGCCACAGCTTCGCAACAACAGCAGCAGCAGCAAAATGAACTTCTTGCTGCTGTATTACAAAGCGCTGTTAATTATGAGAAGGCTAGAGCTCGAGCTGCAACTACTAGCACTCTCACTACCCCTTCTCCTAGTGGTAGCGGTAGTAGTACTCAAATGTTAAAGAGAACTGCAGTGAATCATCCGCATGCCAACGTTGGCTTGAGGCAAGTTTCATTTTACCTTTCATTGCTTATAATTAGTCAAAAATCGGTAACTGTTTGCTGCAAAATTTTTGATTATTTGTTTAATCATTTCATTTATTTCATTTTACATATCGAAAAGAAGAGAATCATCGATCATAAAAGGAAAATCAGTGAAGGAAACGGAATTTTATAGTTATCATCCTAGGCTTTTTTGCAGTACATGTCGAAAAGAGGAAAGTCATCGACAATGCATGGTATCGGCGAAAGGTCCTCACCAATCAATGCTGACATCGTCATCATCAGCAGCTAGATTCACTGATTCACCCTTGGATTTATCATTTCATAAATCGAAGAACGGTGCAACAGGGGAGCGCAGTCGTATTTTTAGCGAACATACTGGTGGCGCAGATTCCGATGGTTTAAGAAAGCGTACACAAGCTGATGCGGCTTTGATACGAATACCACTGAAATCTGGGTTCTTTTTTTACTTTTCATGTTAAATGTTCACTTTTTATTCATTTAATACCTCTGCTATAGAAATAGCGATAAACTAGCAAATTACACGTTGAATTGCCTCTTTTAACGCAGTACCTCATTTTAATTTATCTTCAAAAGAATACTCAGAGCTATTCGAATTCTGAGTTTTTATGATATCCCAGGAATCTTTGATTTAATCTGTTTAACTTTTTATTTTACTGTGGATACCATACCTTCAACTAACTGATGTTTAATAACTGCTTTTTTCAAACCGGATTTATTTCACTAACAAGCATACACACACACACACAAAGCATCAAATGACTTGACCTCCGAATCTAATTATTAAAAAATCTTAAATTGCTTATTTTTTTTGTTCGATCAATAATAGGTTGCATCTGTCTTCACTCATGCCACTATCGAGAGACATAGTGACTAAAAACTAAAAAGTCTCTGGCGTTCTTATCCTCCTAGCATTTCTCAACTTTTATTCCAGCTGGCGACGGCAGACTTGCATTCGGACAATAAGTGCCAGTGGGGTTCGAGGTGATGTTATTTACTATGCACCATGTGGTAAAAAACTTGGTTCATATGCTGAAGTAACGCGGGTATGTGTTCAGCATAATATATATATATATTAGAAACACATATATTTCTGATGTAAAGCTCGATTACTTAACTATGGCTCAAAGTTTAAAAAAATTTAGAGCTTGATCGAAATATTTTCCAAATAAAAATAAAAATGAAAAATCGGAGTGGGTTTCATGCATTATTTTCAGTATCTCACAAAGAAGAATATTAAAGACATCGGCAGAGAAAATTTCAGCTTTAGTTGTAAAGTTATTGTTGGCGAATACATCCTATTCAAAGATGATGAAGATGGTTCGAAGGTGGGATATAATTTTATTTAATTGCTATAACTTTGTGTTTTTAACTTTGTGTTTCACGCTTGTTATTTTTTAAATATTTGTTTCATTCTTGTCTCTCGTCTTTTTACTCGCATGCTATCCTAGTTACGAACTAATGTTGAGTTGCTGTTATTCTTATTCTTTTTTTTATTTCTTAGTTTTTAGGTTCCTGATAGGGTATCAGAAGAAAGAATTTTGGCTGAAATTGCCAACTGTTCTGCTACTAATACTGTTCGTAAAACATCTGGTACCCATGTAAAAGCAGCCATTTCTTCGGGAACAGTCGATCCTTCTGGAACAATTGGTAAGTTTGGATTTTTTTTTTTGTCGAATCACACCTGTAATTAAAATGTATATCCATGTTATGACCACCGGAGATGCACTGTCAGTTATTTTTGATACTCACGTGTAATAATACTTCTGTTACGTTTTAAAAACAATGTATTAAGAAGCATATAGCTTTCAAACGAATTCGAAATCTATTTGTATAAGATTACGAAGAATTTGTGATTTATTTTAAAATTCATTGCAGCCCAATCAGCTGATAAGAATTTGCCAAAGTTGACTGACGATAATGCACTGAAGCAGTTGCATCGGCAATTCCTGCGACATCAAGGGGAACAGCAAATGTATGCGCAACTGTTGCTTACCTTTGTGAGTTTCTTTTGAAAGTTTACTTTCTCCTAGCTTTTCTGAATTGAAAATTTCAAAAGTAGGGTTTTAATAATCCAGATAAAAAATCCCATGTAAGCTGGTTTAGATACTAGTATTTGCATCTACATATGGTTGCATGTGCTCAATACTTGAACTGGACTGTCGTTACGTAATGTAGATGTAGTTTTGGAGATCAGGAAGATATATTTGTGGTTGCTTTAAAAAAAATGAGTATTTGACCCTATTAGTACTTGATGATACCGGTATCTACTTCAAAAGATTTAAAATAAGACCGTAATCTCTTATGATCATAAGAAGACGTATTGCTTGAATTAATTGGATACTCCCAGTGATCGTTGTGATAGGGAGAAAATAGGAGAGTGCGGAATTAGATTTATTTTAGAAAATTTATTTGAACACTTGTTAACTATTTTGTTATTCATTTCTTGATCGCAGGGCCAGCATGTTCAACAACAACGTCAATTTCATCATCATCATCAGCAACAACAACAAAAACAACAGTCTTCGGTTATTACAATGGAAGGAAAATCAACAGTTGAAATGGAACCTGAAATCAAGAGACCAAAAGTGCATTTTTTTTTGGTCTCAGCCCTTTTTTACTTAAATCTTATTGAATTAGGATGGATAACCAAAAAATTTTTGGATAATCAACTCCTGTATTTCAATTGGAATTTAATTTCCTCAAACATCACCTCAATATCGTATAATTTCAGTTAGGCCAATCTGAATCAACAATATTACGGCGCGCAACACCTTCAGTGATATCAGTTACAACTCCCGTTATTGCTACTGCTGCTAGTAATATTGTTTCTTCTCATATTATTATACCTACCACCACTTCTACTGTTGCCGCTAGTAGTGCTCCAGCGTTAGAAGCAAAATTACCAAAAGTAGAACTGAGTGAAGAAGAAAAACAGGAAGAACGTTTGAAAGCTCTTCGATTGCCGACAGATGATCTTTTAATCGAGGAAGCACGGGTTTGTACGATTAATAATTTGTATTAATTACTTCTTAAGTTGAAAATCCAGAAGATCTTGTAGTCTTGTTTGAGCTTCAAGTTGTAAAGTTTCAGATTTTGAGATTTTAAATTTAATCTTATTGTTGGACGGTTTATTTCTTCAAATTTTTGTTTTTAGAAACTGCCCACGCTTGATTCTATCGAAAATCTCACTGTCACTGCACCAGCGTTTGCTAATGTTTTGATGGTTGATGAATTTGTACGTAATTTCGGTCATGTTTTGAAAATTGGTAAGTTGGTCTTTTGTATCTTCAAATCCTTCTCACTAAAAAATCACTTCACAAAATTTACTCAAATTTTACACGGGATCCTTGACATTATATACATTGGAACCGAATGAAACTCCTTGGATATTCATCAATTTTTTATCAAAAAAAATGGATTTTGTGAAATTTAAGATTTGAACGCATTACCGACGCTAAACGAGTTCCTGGCAGGTCTACAAAACCATCCGAGCCATCTTAAAAGTTTCCTGTCACTTACTAAAATTTTGCTGCAACTGGTCCTCGAATATCCCGGACTGCCATCAGGAATTGCCGGGCGAACTCCTCTTGGACAAGCACTTAAAGATGTGGGTGTCCATCGAGAGAATTATTCAGAACTGCTGAAGATGTTTCTTTTGTCACGTGATGAAGAGGGGAAAAAGGTATTGTTGGTTTGTATTTCAGCTTACGCCAGCTTCGTTTTCCAAATGCATTTCTGCTATTTGCATTACATTAATTTTGCTTTTTTAAACTCTAGACCCAGCCTGATCAATGTGGTATCGAACTTGAATTCAAGTATCATCTTTAACATTTTAACAGCGTAATTAATTTTAGTTGGGCGCCAAATTGGAATGCTGCTCGTTCGAATGTTTAGATCCAGAATCAAAAGCTGCGATCTTAGCTTTTCTGTGCAACGAGCTGCTGTACTGCCGCAACGTTGTTCGTGATATTGAATCAAATATGGAAGAAATGACACGTTTGAAAGGTGAAAAGTGGCTACGTGAAGGTAAATCGCGTGCTTTGCGAGCAGTGCAGACACGAAAGCGAGCGGCGTTAAGACGAGTGAGTTCAGTTTTTTTAATACGGTGATGTTGCTGCATGTTTTTTTGTCTCTGTACACCTTTTACTATATCGTAAAGCTTTATATTGCTAACCAGTGGAATTTGTTGCATATTATTTTAAAGAGTAATTCCGAATATTAAACTTTGCTATTCTCGCCATGTTTTTCTGTCTTTTCCATGTTTTTTATTAGTAAATTTGCCGAATTTTATGATTGACCTTTCTCATATCCTGAGGAAAATGTTTGTTTGACTTAGTTTGCTTACAAATTCATTTATTGGAGATCTGTAAAACCTGTTTAAAAACGTCCTGAACGTCATTTTGTAAATTGCAGCTAAGGCATGATATCAGAGATGACGATGCCTCATCTAGTCGAGCTGGTACTCCTGGTTCGGAGCCTTCTGATGTTTCTGAGGAAGTTGAACCGGCATTGCAACCATCGCGGCTGAAAGCACTTACACCAGGACTTGGTCAATGCGATGTGTTAACTGAAGAGGTGAGAAATTGAAGATAGTTTAAAATTCATGAATTCTAAATTTAGAAATTGTTTACTTTTACAAAAATCTATACATAGTTCATCCATTTCTAATTTGCATTCAGGATTCTTTTAAGTTGGTAATATTGAAGATTAATAATTATTTACTAATTAATCTAGGAGGAGGCAATGACCGTTGATGAATTGGATGAGTATATCGGAAAGCTCAATAATGAAGCGGAAGAGTTACGTGAAAGGCACAATACACTGATCAATCGTGTGCGCATTCAACCTATTGGACAGGTATGTTAGCTGGACAGTCTTTTTTTGAATTTCGGAAAAGGAAAAAGGGGGAATTTTTTAATGTACTGATTATTTTGTTCCACTTTATGTTTTTTTTTTTCATTTGATTTATTCTCCCATCATTTATTTTGTTTATTTAGAGTTTAGATTTTTTAATTCTTTATCACTTGCAGGATCGTTTTCATCGTTTCTATTGGGTGTTACCGCGTCTTGGCGTTCCTCTGGTAGAAAGCATTGCTTCGTCGGGTCTCCATAATCCAGCGGTTAATGTAGATATCACTTGCCGGCTGGATCCGCCATCCATTGCTGGTTCGTTATTATTAATTAATTTCAAGTTTAATCAATTTCAATAAATGTTCATTTTGTTTCTTTAGCCGACAAAGTGATATAAAATTACTCTTTAAATTATTGAGTTTTGCAGAGGATCCGCAAAATTTTATCGATCCAGATGTCATTGCTTGTTTGGAAGATATCCTGGACTCTTTATGTGGTAATGAGGAACGCCCAGATAGAGGGAAAAAAGGTACATTAAAACTCATTATAACGCAAGAACTGAATAAAATCAAATTTAGACCATATTTATCTTGTAAACTCCATTCACATTTTAACTTATTTCCATTCATATTTTGTTCATTTATTTATTTTATCCATTCATATTTTAACTTATTTCTAGTTCAAACCACATTTTCTGAAAAATTTTTTTTATAGTACGTCTGCGCAGACTGGATAACAAATGTAAACGTGGCTGGTGGATGATATCAAACGGAAAACTGATGGAGCAGCTGCGGGGTGCGTTTCACGGTCGAGGTATACGGGAGCGGGTATTGCATCGTTTGCTTATTAAAGACAATTTCACCTTCAGTCCAAATACTCAATGTAAGTATAATTCTCAGCAGGAATTACAAATCAAATATAACAAATAAAAAAAAATTACTAAAATAAAAACTATAAATAAATTGAAAATTCAATCAAAAAAAAAAATTAATGTAAAACACACTACATTAAAAAACAAAATTAAATATTTTAAAACACAAAAACAAAAAATATAACTTAACCATGAACATAAAAAAAAACAGAAATATTACTGTAAGGAATAGCTTGATATTACGTTAAAACCATAATTATCATTTTTATTCCTTGAAAACAATTGCACTTGCAGTTAGCACTCCAAATATCCAGTTATTAATAACTGAATCCTTGAATGAGACTAGGCCAGAAGGGACGGTTTGCCTAAAAGAGTCTGTGGCGCTAGACATCAGCCTGTTCCGTTGAATTCATAATAATTGAGCATCGACCGTTTCTATCGATTTACTTAGTAGTCTTTCATTAGTTTATGAAATATTTGTTGTCATAGTCAATTTTGTGATAGGGATTTAAACCGGACGCTTCTGTAAAACTTTAAAACTTTATTCGCAGAAAATTCTATTCAGGATATATTGATTCTTTTTACTCTTTTGACCAGTAAATATATATTTGGTGTCTATCATACTTTTTATCTGTTTTCATAGTGTTTTATATTTTTGAATTCACTAAATTTTAGTAAAGCTGGAACGTGTTAGTCGGCCATTGACAAATGGCGAAATAAACAAAGCAATGATAGTAAGACTTGCTGCCCTTATCTCATCGTTTGAACAGAAAGTTGTCGCTGCTAACGTTCAATGTAGAGTAAGTGAATTTTCGAACTCAAAATTAGATTTATTACTTCATTGTATAAAATCCTCGATTTACTAAATTTGCTGGTATAGAAAAAAAGAATTCAGCTATTTCAAAAATCTCAAGCTGGGTTCATAACTTTTAATAAAAAAAGCTTTTCAAGTTCTTTCAGCCAATGTTTCCAACTGGAGATAACCGCGATGATGATACGGAAAGTGAAGATAGTTTGGATGCTTGGACTTTAGATGATGGTTATGTATTGACTGATGAAGGAGAAGTTAATGAAGGATATCCACTGTTCGAATGGGATGATTTCAAGACGCTGAAAGAGCGGCTTTTAGAAGTCGAGAAAAGTATTGAACGTCGGTATTTGCTTCATCGCTACTACGCAGGGTAAACATTTTTTCCGTTTAGTGTTCTGGTTTCTAAAGAAAGCTAGCAATAGCTCGCTAAAGTGCATTAATAATAACTGGGAAAAATACACAATCGAGCCGTTTTTTCAAGTCTCTTAGAAAAGTTTCATATCCTACTTGTCCCATTAATTCCTTTTTATCTATCCTTTTTCGATGCATTTAATTGACAGACGTTACACTTAAAAATTTACTGAACTATGGAGAAATTTAATTTTTATTCCCTGAGAAATGTACCTATACTTCGCTTGTTTGTTCACTTTGTTTTTTATTTCATGCACGTAAGAATGTCCATCGTGAATAGCCGTCCGAAATCTCGTCAAAACATGATTGATTTGTCAAAAGTGACATCATTTGTAAAATTCCGGCATTTGTGGAGATTTGAAAGAATTCCTACAATATCTGTATCTTGCTGGCTAATTAAACTTCAGTTCTACTATACCAGCTGAGAAGATCCTGCGCACTCAACAACAGAATAATCAAAATGGTAGTAGCAATGCAGATGCAAGTAGCGTTGTGAATGTCAATGAAGTCCAGTCGGAAACTAATGATTTAATTAACTCCAATTGTCCGTTTGATGGCGCCGCTATTACGGTCGATGAAAGTGGCAATACTGAACTTTTGCAGCGCTGGCGTGATTACGTTCAGGAGGCTAAAACCGGTGGACAAATTATGTTCGCGCTGCAGGTTTGAATAAACATTACCATCAAAACAAATCTTTCGCATCTGATTCGCCATACTGGTCATATTGTCTCATTACTTATAAGAAAAAAGGATGCAAGTGATCATTTTGTTTATTGTCGGGGAACAAATCACATTTATGTAAGGCTAGTTCAACAGTGTAGTGCGAATAAATGAATTACGAGATGAAGAAAAAGCAGAACAAAAGCATATTTCGCTTTTATTATTTTTAGTGCTCTTGATCTAATTTATCTTTACGGATTCAATCTTTGATTTCGAAACATAAATCAATGGGTTGTAGGCTTTGGACTCAGCTATTGCGTGGGAAAAATCGATAATGAAAGCAAGTTGCCAGATTTGTCGAACAAGTGAAAATGAAAGTCAACTGTTACTTTGTGATGCTTGTGACATGGGTTACCATATGTATTGCTTCCGTGTAAGTTATGAAATTTTAAATTGATATGGTAATGAAGGGCTAGAATATGAAAGAATTTTCTCAGTTGTACTACAACTATCAACTATGCGTTTTTAGCCACGAATAGCTGCAGTTCCGGACGGTGAGTGGTACTGTCCTTTATGTGTCCAGCGAGCCTGTCGTAAAGTGCTTTGTCTTCTTTGTGCCAAATGGAATCGCCCAAATTCGCAACCTTTGGAACCGATTATCGTATGTTCAAAATGTTACAATGGTTATCATGCATCTTGTTTTGATCGTTCACCAACACTTAATGATCCTAAACAGTGGACATGTCCAGGATGCCTTAATGTAAGCCTTAATCTATTACGAACGACTCTGAAACTGTCTGAATGACTTTTGTATGGGAGAAATATTTGCAAAAACTCTGTGGTCTTGTTTTTATGATATCCTTACCTGGAATATTGATCTGCTTTTCAGACGATATCTCTTTATCATCGTCCAATGATTTACGATTTATTGATTTTTCTTGGATTTAATTATTTAGTTCCAATTTTAAGGCTGATGGTTTCTCGACAGAGCTCGCAAATTCTCTTCTAAATGGTGATGTAGAAATAGCACTTGCTCAACAGGAAGGTCAAGAAAAGCAAAGTAGTTGCATTCAAGAGGATGCAAGCGGACGTCAGGAACCTCCACGACATAGGCGACGGATGACACCAGCCGACTATGATTTTCCTTTAGATATGATGAAAAACCTTTTCAAGTGAGTTCAAAATGTTCCTGCGCATCTGAATTCCAATTTATAGTTCAAAACGTTTTTGTTGGACAACTGGAAGGGGATAATCTTTGTGTTCAATTCATACACACATTTCTGTTGAGTTTCTGTAATTTTAATTTCAAAAATGCTGGAATTACAGTACGATGCTGGACGAGCTGTGGGCGAGACCTGAGTCAGGTCCGTTTCAGTATCCTGTTGATACTAAAGAAGTACCATTTTATAAAAAAGTTATCAAAAGACCGATGGATTTGAATCAAATACGAATGAATGTTGAAAGTAACAAGTTAGTTCTTTGTTTATGCCTAAGATTAAGAATGCGTACTTTGGAAGCGTGGAAGAAAAAAGGTATGTAGGCTAAAGATTCGAAGGATGCAATATGGAGGATCTTCTTTTGAATAATGTTATACTTTTTCAGATATATGACACAGGAGAGTTTTATCGAAGACATAGAGCAAATTTTTGAAAATTGTCGAACTTTTAACGAGGATGAGTCACTGATCGGTCAATCTGGACTAACACTGCATAAATTCTATCTAAAACGATGGAAACAACTGCGATACAATTACTCGAAACGTTTGAAGCGTTTGAAAAATCCGCGTCTGGTACACTCGTCAACGTTGTTGCCATCGTCGTCACCAGCAGTACATCAGCAAGAGTAACGAACAGCCACCGTGAACAGTCTAGGTTTTGCGACTTGGTAAAATATGAATGATATCACCAATCCAGAGTGACAAATAGAAAATGAGCAGCTCTATAATGTCGAATAATTATGACATTTTCTTTCTTACACAACATATCGATTGAAAGATGATGCTCATCAGTTCCGCCGACTTGGTGAGTAAGTAGAATAAACAAATGGTGAAACGATGATGACATTGTGATCCTCTTTTGGAGCGAAATATTGAACCTATTCTGGTTTGTCGAATTTCTTGTTAAATATTAAAGTAATTTTAAGTATAATATGCTTAATACGTGTTCCAGTATTTGAACTTGAAACAGCAAAAAATATCGCCTTGAAATCCATCTCTTATCATTCAGTTCTGTCTTCCTATCATCTCTTTTAATAAATTGGATCTGTCATGATTCTAGAACTGCTTCATATATCTATGAAGCCAAATATCACTGGTGTCTCTTTGTTTCTCGTTTATGAAAAAATAAATCTAATAGAGGACTTTCTGTAAGTTTATCTATTAAAATTTATATGAACTAAAATCAAAATATGAATCTTCCTTAGTTTCATATGGCAAATAATTCTGCGTTTGATAAAAAATCATGTCATACCAGTAATGTTTATTAGAGATCGTGATGATAGGAAGTATTTGAGGAGGTCTCTCTCATCACTCATGACAAAGTTTATATTGTTCATTAGTACCAGTTATTGATGTTATTGCTGATTATTTATCACCACCTTACTGCTATAACCAGCACATCTGATCTCAATCATTTTAGGGAACATCATCAGTGCTTGTATTATCAGCATCCTCAGTCTTGTAAATAATTCTTTTTTTTCATTCGGTTTGGTCCTGTGCAGTTATGCTTTAATGTTGTTGAAATTTTTTTTATATTTTTCGATTTTTAAAGGGTAGGATTTAGATAGGAAAATTAATTTAATTCTCGTGAGATTTCATATTTCGAAATACCAGAAATCATTGGAAATTTTAAAACTAATCATACGTTTAAAATTACTGATTAAAATTAATTATGATGTGGGAGATGAAATTGCTACATTATTCACTTTCATAGATTTCAGATCTAAATTTCCAGTTTCATTGCTGTTATATAATTAATACTCCTTCAATTTTACCATTCCAGGGCTCCCAAATTCCTCGCTTACTGCTCAGGCATTTCCTGAAATAAAAATGTTTCTTGAAAACTTCATCCCTTGTTTGTGAAGCGTTACAATGTTGATTATTGTTGTGGCTTAAATCTTTAATTCCATTAAATAATGAATGTTCAAGAAATTTGGGACAGTAGTTGTGCTACTTATTTTTTGTTATTATCACGTTATTACTAATGAATAATAGTATCATAGATGCACTTTGATTTATCACTTGCTTACATACGTTTAGTAGTAATCATCGTTTTTCATTACAATTTTCTAATTACTGCTTTGCTTTGTTTCCATACTTTCATCACTCCTCCTTATTAGTTTTTGACGTATATATTGTATGTACTAACATTTGTTAGCTTGTTAATCAAATTTTCATTAATCTTTTTCATTAAATACACAAAGTTTTATTTGCTTAGGCAATTTTGTGCTTGTTTGTTGTTAGCGGAATAACAATATGTATTCTTAATTGTTGATTTTTAATTACTTAATGCTTACTTTTTTACTGTTACGAATATTTTGAAAATGCCTTCTCTACATAAATGAATTTGGTTTTAAATTAATTATTTGTTGATGTCCAAAAGATGTTCAATAACATCTTCTATTCATTTCATTTACATGCCTCTCTTCTATCCCATTTTTCGTTCTACATTGCAGTTTTCTGCACAATCACGTGTCTTGTGCTGGATGCTAAATTCTGGAAAAGTATGAAATGCATGTTTTCTCGCTTTTATATTGTTATTCATTTCATCATGCCACTTCTGTGTCCACTAAAGTTAACCTAAGTTGTGTTTGGCATTCGAACTCCGTTGCCTCTTCCAAGTGATTCCATTCAACAATTTTATGTTGACATCTGATCGTTTTAGCTTCAGCTCAAATTTTCAAACATCTTTGTCCCAACTACCGTAAAAATTTGTTTTGGAGGAAAGAAAGTGACATTCTTTGTTTGTATTGTTTTGTACAGGTTCATTCATACCTAGAAAATTCATAAATATCACACCGATATGAAATACCGGTTCCAAGTATCAAACGATCGAAGCATTCGCTTGTACTTGAATTTGTTGTTGAACAGATTGTTTCGTGTTCTTCGGGACTTGTACTTGGATTTGTTGTTGAACAGGTTGCTTCGAGGACCGTATGACAAGGGAAATAGATATAATTAATCGAATAACAACATTCTCTTAGATGCATCTCATCCTCAGTCCTTTCAGTATTCATATGTATCATTTTAGTGTAATATCTTGGTGTTCACATTGGTTTATAGTTTGAAATTCCTGAATAAATTGAGTAAACTCTCTGTCCAAATTTGATCGTCATTAGTAGTTCACAAATAAAATGAGACTATGAACTTGGAATATTCTCTGAATTTTTTTAACCTATATTTTGTTTCTCATCATCAGAAAAGCACAAATCATTGATTTGTGCTCTTCTGATGAGGAACATAATAAAGGTCAAATAAAGGTAAACGAGGCTAAGAACAGCGTCTGGTGTAAAATCTCGTTTGATCTTATAGTACCGCAGCATATGCTTATGGGCCGCTTAAAAGCCCCTAGTCGAGGTATACTATAAGGTGACATTTTTAATCGTAAGGCACCACAGAAGTGAGTTAGCACACTCGGAAAAGTTCAGAGTTATTGCTATGGTTGTTACTGTAGCTAGCAAGTTGGGGCTACACAATCTTCATCAAAAAATTACGGAATAAGATCGGTTGGAAAAGAACAAAACTGAAACGCGGTGAATGAAATAATAGACCCCTGGTAATGAAATACTTAGGTTCCCGACTCGGTCAATAAAAGGAACAAATTATATTGACTTCTATAATTGGCTATAATTGTATATTTGCTTGTATAATTGACAGCAATGTGACGAGACTCTAATTCTGCAAATTCCATTGAATAAATAGAAGGAACTTGAGTCGGGATGACTTTGCTCATGAGCGCATTAGTATCTTTAGTTTTGTAGGAGCTGGGAGAAACAGTTTTACCATGCCTAAACTGCCAACTAGTGTGACGTCCTTTCTATGTCCTTAAATTAAATCCATCTAAAACTTTCAACCTATTTAAAATTAGCAATATTAAAGATTTCAAACATGCTAGCACATAAAGTTTTGCAACTATCAGGACAGATCTTCCACCTTTTAAAGAGAAAGTTGCTAGGTGCTGCGAAATATGTGTTACACTAATAATCTTCGTCAATCATTTATAAAAAACTCACTTCAAATTTTCGTTGACCTAGAAATCAGGATTCAATAAAATGAGGAAACACTGTTATTGTGGTACTAGAAAAGCTTACCAAAGCAGTCACCAATACTGACCTTACAAAACCAGCAAATGATTAACGCCTATTGGAAATGAGCAGGTCAAACATTAAGTATTCCAAACGCAAAATAACTACAAATTAAAAAAAAATTACAACATGAGGGTTCAAGGCCAGACAGGATAATTGATTTGCAGATATTAAGGATGTTCGGCTGAAAATACGCAACCTCTCAAGAAGGTATGCACCGGAAGAAAACATCAATAAGGAGCATCTTAGAAATGAGTAAAAATCGGAAGGGAAGAAAGCTGATAGATAAAAATAAAGAAAAAAAAAAGATGTGAGAATTTCGAAACAGGATTTCACTGATTCCATTGATTAGGAAAAGTAAGAAAACCATAATTGTGTGGCAGAAAACACATCATCAAACTTTACTTGGAATACTATAACATAACGACAATTCACTTGGAGAGAAATTGGAATTCCAATTTTCTGAAGCTAAATGAAAAACATAACTGCATTAAAACATGGACTAAAATGCATAATTTATATGATTTTAGGAGAGACAAAAACAATATAACATAAAAACAGTAGAATTTTAGGAAAATATCCTAAATGCAATGGCAAATAACCCGTTTAAATCTCAACACTACTATCAGATGCTCGAACAAAAGAAAATGAAGAATCAAGAAAGTGATTGGATGGCAGTGAAAGCGGTTCCGGTGTCAACCTTTTCCGAAGTCTTTTATTCGGCACAATGATTTCTTTTACAAATGAACCGCATAATGCGTCTACCTCGTCGTAAAAACCAGGCGCACTGATACGTGTTTGATGCTCTTTGCATAAGAAATGCTGAAATTAAAATATTTGAGAATTGATACACCCACAGCCTAACGCGTTTTAATTGTCAAACATGTTTTAATTGTCAAAAACCTTATTTTCTGGACTAGTGATGATGACACTTCATCGATCCGTGAAATTCAATTAGAAGAAAGTGAGAGACCAGATTTGAGGTACTGAAGAAAGTGATGAAAATATTTCCCGAAAAATTAGGAGAAAAGAATAAACAAACCAGTTGCAAATCCTGACAGTCACGTGTACAAATATCACAAAATCCAGGTCCAACTCGACTTTTTGCTCGAGGTTTCGAAATCTTTGTTTCCTTCCTGGAAAAGTTCGAGTCCCCATTAGTTTACAGTATAGAACATGGAAATTCTCTAAGGGGACAGGATAGTAAAAAAGAGCAAGATTAACTGAAAGTGTCAAAAAATAAAGCTAAAGTAATGACTAGTTTATATCTCGGTTCAATCTCCTTAACACATTCCTAAAGAAAATGATTTGCAATAAACAGAACATACTAAGATATGAAATCGACAATCAATGCAAAAATAGTACTTCCGCTTTAGGTATTCCGGAGAAGCTTTATGAAATATCGACCTTCCAGCTGCTTTACCGATATAAATCGGTCGAAAATTTGAGGGTATTCCATATTCCTTCCAAGAAGGTGCATACTGGAGACTATTATCTTCAAATTTGATGAATGGTGGTGTTAATTTGCGTATACTTTTCTGTAATACTGGAGACTATTATCTTCAAATTTGATGAATGGTAGTGTTAATTTGCGTATACTTTTCTGTAAATGAAAACAATAAAACGAATCAGGTACCTATCATCTGAACCAAAAAACAATATTTAATGAAGATTATAATTCAGGCATGTAATAGTAAAAGTATAACAATAGTGAATAGTCTACATTTCCTTGCCTTATTTTATTATTAAACGCTAGCTTCATTATGTCATGAGAAAGATAACGGTCAGTACCGAATCAAAGCGAAACATCAGACACTTCTTGTCCAAGACTAAACAATTTCAAAAACCTACATTTTAATTTATATGCACACATGGATTAAACGAAACGACTTGATGATGAAATTTCTGCCCCAGTTCACCTATACAGCGAATACTCACGACTGCTTAATCTTTAAGTTTTTTTTATATCAATGCAAACAATCAAGAATACATGCTGTTTCCAACTCCTAACGGTAAATATCTTCTAAAACATCTTCTGAAATATCCTAAAACAACATACCTGACTTTCAAGTTTCAGTTTTACAGGCGCCAATTTAGCCTTCTGGTTTAGTTTAATCCGGTTTTTCACATTTGATAAGATTTGAAGGAAAGAAGTGTATGTTCGAACACGGACATCATTTTGTACAGCAGCTCGGAGCAGTACTGGCAGAGCGCTGCAGCACTGAAAAGATACAGGTAGAAGCATAAAGATTAATAATGCTTCTACGAAATCAGTATCATATATATTTTATCTTCATAAAGTTTAACTCGAAAAATCAATGAAATTTACCAGTGCGGGCAACGTAAGGCATTGCATAAGAGTATATATATTCTTATTGACTATTTATAGCCTTAATAAAAAAAATATTTCCAATACCCACAGAACAGGTAATTTCATCAAAAATAAGAAATAGGTTAAGCATCCCGAAGGATAGAATATATATGTAACACACCTCAGGTGTAATTCTTTTTGTTTTCGTTACCCTCTCCAAGTACTGTGCATGTGGATGGTCGGTAACAATACAAAAAGGTTTTTCACCATCATCATCAAGCGATTCCAAAACTTTTCCACCAAGAAGCTTAATGTCTCTCTGTAATTAATCCTTGATATGTCCCAGCAGAAAAAATATAAAGTTTAAGTTTAAAAAAATAACAAATTTCTGATATTTGAACCAGCGTGAAACCCTCAAAAGTATAACTAGGTTATAATTTGAAACTCAATAAGCTATAATCCTGTTACTTTCCTTTACTGCATTACTTATTTTTTCAACTTCAATACTTACAACTAAAAAACATTATTTATAAAATAATTAAAAGAACCTCAAGCTGCAAACGGCTGTTTTCATCTTCTAAATCCAAAATAAATTCCAGTGAACGAAGCGGCTTTTTGCCTCGTTTTATGATGAAACTATCGCTAAAGAAAGAAAGTGATGTTGATGCTTGAGCAACGGTATTGTCTCCCATTTCGATTCTCGATTTTCTGCTTTCTATTAATAATGTATTATGCATAAATTAAACTAATTCTGAAGGAAAAACTTGCAATTATTCTTTATTAGGCCAAAAGATTTAAATTATTTGAGTGCATATCGGCACTAACTACTGCCTGGCAGAATAATAATAAAACAAAATGAAATGAAATAAACTAAACTTAAACTGAGTTACTCAACTGAAATGAGTCAAACTGGAATAAACGGATCGAAATGTAATGCACTCAAAATCAGCTAAGTATCAGTGAGATAGTAAGTCAAGATATCCTTCCCTTTCCCCTTTTTTCACCATACCGTATCTAAGAATTATTGGTATTCTTAATAGTACTAATGCGAGCCGACTTTCATACCAAGCTTCAATAGTGCTGCACTGTTATTTAGCTTCACCTTTCAATAGTTTTAATTTCGACTTAAGAACAATAACTCTAACTTCAACTTTAATCCCAATCTGTCCAACTTCAACCCCAACTTCCGACAAATCTTGCCCGAAATTTAATCGGCAATCAAAACCGCCGCGTATTTCTAGGATGCCTTTGAGCGACACTGAATTGCCACTATGAAAATTATCGTCTCACGAGATAGTTCTATGAAATAATAGTTCCATTTTCTTTTATACCGCAAATCTTTGATATATTCTGCATTTACCTACTGATTAAATGCTGTATTTCATTCTCTCTCTTCTACCTTTGAACCAAACTTCCTCATTTCTACTATACTCTATTTATTTTCTCATATTGTCAGTAAAATGTCACCGAAGAAGGTCAATAGCGGACAGTAGAAATAATAATTTGTCCAAAATGGTTATTTTATTATTTTAAGTAAATACAAAAAATTACAGTATTAAGAAAATATGAGATATTGATAATGTGATTATTTTAGGAGACTTCCAGATAGTTATCTCAAGAGCTTTTCTTCACAGGTTTTGTTCTGAAATCAAGTGATGGTTAAGGTTCTTCATAGGTTTTGTTCTGAAATCAAATGATAAATAAGGAAACAATAATTAGTTTATCTGAAGAGAATGAAATTGGTGCAACCGATTGGCTGCGAATGTTTCTTTGAGTTGATTATTTAAAGTTTGAATAAATTACTTCTTAAAATTTTGATCGGTGTTATTCTGTGAACAGTGTTCGAATATATTCCTTTCCAATGGAGAAAATTTTGGAATAATTTGGCTCTTTTTTTTCCTAAAATGTTAAAATGTTAAAATCTTTTTTTCCCTAAAATTAAAATTTTTTCCTAAAATTTGAAAAAAGTTTGAAAACTTTCATATTTGCCTAATATTAGCTTGACCTTATTCTCATAGAAATTAGTAATCTGACCTTATTTTCGTAGAAATTAGGAAAAGCATACTTATTGCGACACTTTTTAATGAGTAATCTTCTGCGCAAACGATTACGACCAATTCGACCAGTTGAGCATAGAGCAACATTGCATGCATTTAAGATTGGTACTGAATAAAATTCACGCCAATTACTACCAATCACAAGACAATGTCCCTGAAAAGAATTATTTAGGTTTGGTATGTAACGATCATATGTAAATAATTTTGAGAAGCTAAAGATATACCTCTAATGGATGTCTTACGTATGATAGTGTAGCGCTGTTCTTTCTTTCATTATACGTTTTTTCCGGTTGGTCAACTTTAATTATGGTTTCTACTGAAAGAAGTGATCTAATCCAAAAGTATTGCACCAATCATATCATTATTAATTTAATCATCAAAATTTAATTTTAATTATTTTCTTTCTGCAAATTTTTATTAATTGATTTAGCCAAATAGAAGATATATTAACTTTAGATTCAAAATAGCAAAGATTTGTTTGTTGAAATTCAACTAAACTTTCACCAGCATTTCTTTCTCCTCCAGCTGCTATCCTTGATCCTTTTGCGTAATCATCATTTCTTATCATTGATATATTTTGTGGTTGATGTTGCTGCACGCTTTCAGTTACACTAACACCGGTCTTCATTTCTGAACTGTCACGTTGTTGCGCTTTTGACTGAAAAGTGTAAGAAAGATTCAAAATGTTCAAATTTAATCTCAATTCTCAACAGCTTTTTCTTTACTAAGACAATAAATGAACAAGAGTAAAATCCGGAATTAGTGGTCCTCTGTCGATCATTTATTATTTTAGAGAAGAATTCAAAAGTATATTCCATAAAACATGTTTTTTATAGTTCAAAGGTTATTGCTGATTTAACAAACACTGCCAATTTGTTGTTTTAAAATTTATGGTTAAAATTACTCACTTCAAAGGATCTTATCGAGCCATCAAGTGATTCATTGGAATTCACTTCTTTTGTTTCTTTCAATTGCTCATAATTTTCTTCATTCGTTCTTCTTAGTTGCGTATCATCAAAAGATTTTTCACAACCGAAAGAAAAAACAAGCCAAAATAATTAAGCGTATCCATGACAACTGTATTACCTAATGATTTTATTCTACCAAAAGAAAAATTTCTTGCCACCTTCACTTCACCTCATTCCAAATTATTTCTCATCCAACTGTAATTGATCACTTGTAATTCTTATTATATTAAATTGAAATGATAGAAGAAAATTCAAAAGTTAAAGAAAAATGAAGTTTAGTTAAATTTGTAATTTCACAAACGAAATCAATTTCAAGGAATTTACTTTTCAAGTTTGCTTTCTTTAACATTCTTTTAGTGCCACACAATAATTTAACAAAAGGGGATAGATTCAGACATATCACCTTCTCAAAGATTTTTGGTATTCTTTTATCAGCGAAAAATATCAATAGAATTGTTGCAATAAACTATAAAAAGAAATTAAATCATTCAACACAATTCAGTACATGCTTTTTTCACTTTTTAAACTGAAATATTCAAAAATTTGAAAATTATCAAAATAAAAGAAGGCAGAGAATTGGTGTAGCAAAGGTAAGAAACTATTTTAAATTAATTATGCTAATAAAGAAAAATGATAATACAATGATTGAACTTATTTGGATGAACTAAATGAATTCTATAGAAGTGAGAGATTTTGAAATATTTATAAATTTTTTTTGGAATTAATTCTTGACAGTTTATATTTCAAAATTAGTAGCAAAGTGTTCAAATTACGTAAGCAAAAATTAATTCATCGATTTAAATATTCAATGTAAATTTCAGTGATCATAACAAACCGAGAAAAGTGCAATAATAAGAAATGTAATGGGCACATATATTGGTTGCTTTTTCATATTTATGAAGAGAAAAGTTGACCAAATAATAGCTGATCCGGTAGTTATAGCATTTACATTTATATATAATGAACGATAATCTTTAAGTAGTATTTAAATTTATTTAAATTTTTTAAATGAATAATAATTCAATCGATCAATAATTAGATTAATATACCATCATAGGATTTGAGTTGTTAATTTTTGTGAGTTGAGCGATTGTTTTGATAAAAAATTGTTTTATAATTAACTATTATTAACTATTATACATACTGATCAATTTTTTCTTAAAAAGAATAATAAATAAACCTTGACGATCTTGTTCAATTGCTGTAAGGCCAAGAATAGCCATGAATGTTTGAAAGATGAAGAGAACAACAAGAGTCATTGGAATGATACTGGCAACATAGCCTAGTACTGTGAAAATACATAAGCTAAGAGCGAAAAAAGCATGTATCGATACAACAAAATGAAGCCAAGTAGAAGGATTCCTCAAAAATTTAATTTTTTCTTAATATATTTTAAATTTTAAATTATTGAAACATTTCATTGAAATCTTATGATACAAATAAAAAAAGCCCAATTCAACAGCAAACTGAATTGGGCTTCTTTTATTGTTTATCTTATTTATCTTACTAATAAATTTATTTATCTTACTGATGGGCTTCTTTTATGGTTTATCTTAAATTTATCTTACTGGTAAATTTCATAATTTCACATCATAATTAAATTGTTGTTTTAGAGGAATGATAACGAAAATTATTAATCAGGATTGAAAAAAGAATTCAATTACGATGCATTTAATTTATTTGCTTCCACATCCGAACGAGATGAAAGGAATAGTACCATTTTTAAATGATGAATTTTTTGTTAGTTTTTGAATATTTATAAAATTTCTTCTTTTTCAAATTTGCATACAAATTTTTATTTGTATGTCATAAAACTCTTTCTGACACCTTTCTCTTAGAAAAATATTTTTGCCATCTTTCTCTTAGAAAAATATTACTGCCACCTTTCTCTTAGAAAAATATTCCTGCCACCTTTCTTTTAGCATTTTAGTGCAACTATTTTCTCAAAAAAAACAAAACGAATTAATTGTTTCTCCTCTTTAAAAGATAACAAAATTGCATAGATTTAATAATTCTTATGGTTGTCAATATTTCTTGCAAATATTTCAATTACTTTCATTTACTTTCATATTGCCACCTGATTAATGAACATTTTTGGCACTTATAGTTTTTAAGATGTGAAAATAATCTTCAATTTATATCATTAAATTAGAGAGTGTGAAATTTTTAAATGTTTAGAAAACATTTTTAGTACATAAAATATAAAAAGATAATTTTTTATTTCGTCAATTCAAACAATAAAATTAAAAAAATGATATAGTAATTAACGAAAGATAAGGTGTCATTTTCAAAAGATAATTTATTTCATCAACTCAAACAATTAAATTAACAAAATGATATAGTAATTAACGAAAGATAAGCTGTCATTTTCTTATATTCAATTTAATTTCGTATCAAGATATTTTTTAATATAACAATCTTCCTCTTGCCTTTTAATATCTAAGATATAAAAGATTTATGACTTCCTCTCTTATCAAAAAGATAGCTGCAATCCAAATTTTTAAAAATAAAAGATTAAATAAACTTTTTATATTGGCTGACAAACTTGAATGTATTAAAATTAGCGAGTGTTTGCTAGGAATAAAGGTTACACCAATTTTTTACTTCATTTCATCTTTTTTTTAAAAGTGATTTAAATGTTCAAAACGTTTTTTGTTGAAGTGGCTTAAATGTTTAAACGAAAAATAAATCTACTTTGCAAGTCTATTTCTATTGTATTATTTGCAGGTACTTTTTTACTAAAAAGGTGTAATTTTGTGAAATGCTCAATATCAGCCGTTCATTTCTTTCTGCAACAAGCGGCAACCGAATTTCCCGAAGAGGCATTTTATTCAAGTGACATGAATATTTCTCAGTGCGAATTTATTAGGGCAAGTTATGTCCTCCACACGTCAGTACGATAATATTGTCAGGCTGAAAATTCATCTCACGCTATACATCCTGGATAACTCACAATCCTCCGAATTTTTTAAACTTGATGACAACTTTATGCCTCTATAGATGTGTACAACGATATCCAAAGACTAGATAAAGCGATGAATCTATTATCAACAGTAGATTTGTCAGTAAGTGGTTGGTACAAATACAAACAGTTGACTAATTTTCTCAACAAAGTTCTCAATATTTTCTACTTTTTTCCATCATCTTGTTCCTCGAGATTGATCGATACCATTAAATTTGTTATATTCTATTGAATCACCATATAATGGCAGGATATTTAAAACTTGTCAAATATTTTATAATTTTATATAAAAAAACTATCCGATTATATACTTGGTGCATCTTAAAAAATGGAAGAACGACTACTTGCTAAGCAGCAATATACAACCAAATAAATCTAAAATAAAAACATATATTTAAGCAAGGTGGGACTGTTCCTTAATTAGAAAATCTCTATTATTTTGATAGAACAATACCAGAATACTGTGTCATACATTCTCAAATCAAGTTTCATAATTAATTGATCTACACTTTCTACAAGCTCTCATCACCTCTTCACAACATTATCTTTGTACACAATATATAACATATTTAAATCATTCCGATAAACTAAAATTCTACAAAAGAGATGTACAGTAAGAATGTGCACAAACTCATGAAAAATTTAGTGTTCATTATGAATCTGATTGTAGTAACTTTGAAGTGATGGGTCTGTGATTACTTCCTGGACACCAATAAGATCTTCCAGATATGCGTCTTTGTAATAATACTCAAACCTGAAATTTAGAAAAGTTTGAAAGTTGGTTGAAATTTTGGTAGAAGTTCATAAAATGAGAAACTTTAAAAAACCCGCCATAATTAAATGGCATGAAATGCAATAACTAATGCTTTTAAAATCGAAAAAATGAAAATGGAAAACTGTATTTCTAAATTTGCCTTCGTTCGCTACAATCTACATGTCATTCATTATAAAAATTATTAGCGTATTTTTTTCTTTCTTCTTATAGATTCTTCAAATAATTATTTCATTTGTAATTCAATTATTCACAATCTAGCGGTGCGGTAGAGATAAAAACAGCTTTACCATGGTTCTCCTTTTGTGAATGTGCTTACTTTACTGAACCATCCAAACTTATCGCCGTTACGCCTGATTGCTGAATAAACATATGGTGTTTTTAGAATCTGAAATCCTGTTCAAATTAATAATCTAGGACAGTAAAATAAATAAAATCCGAGAGCGTTCTAAAGAGCTGTAAAATGCAAAAAAAAACATATACAAATTAAAAATAATTGAATTACACATGAAATAATTATTTAAAGAAAAAATCAGCAAAAAGAAAGAAAAAAAGTTAACCTCATTATGAATACACTGAATGAAGCGACCAAGTTCTCGAGGGCTCTGGTATAATTCGCCACATTCATGTTCAGGAAGACCCAAAAATGCTAACCCATGTGCTTCTCTTTTATCCGTTACACTAAAAGTTTGTTCGATTTTTATTTTGTTTTGGTCATTATTCTCATTATTCCAGTACTCCAATCAAACACTGTTTTAATTCATTATTAACAAAACAATGTCGAAACATCATAACTTTTGTATGCTTTTAATTTTTAAGTAAAATAAATTAGTTATACAAATATTCCAATTTTGAACAACACCAAATTCAAAATATCTATAACATCAAATCCTCCAGTGCATTATTATTAAACAGTCAGCACTCCTGATTGATACGTTCATACACTAAAATGAAAAAACAAAATGTACAAATTTCGTGCAATGGAATAGTCCACTTCGCTTTTTCCGACTTCCCAAGTCCCAAAAACGTCGCTTCTGTGATGTTCAAAGAAGTCAAAATCCATATCTTCAATATCTTCCACAACGTTATCCACATTTCCAGGTGTTGTCCAGTCGTAAACCAAAATTTCGGAATGCTTCCTACAATGACATCCACATTTTGAACTACCAACAAAAACTAAAAAAGATTTCAGCATCTTCAAATTTTTCGTGAGATTTCCATCTGCATACCTCAGCTCAGCAACACATCATCCCACTGTTTTTACCTTGAATTCAAAAAAAATGCAACTGAACCTAAATTCCTTCAAGGCATCTTTATATGAGTCCTCGATTACTTGCAAATAGGTTCGGTCGGCAATTGCTACTTTGTCTATCTGAAATAAAAAAATTATTTATCATCAGACCATGAATTCTTGAAAATACAGTTATAAATAAGTGTGACATTTATTTATATTTATATATTTATTTGTAATTTATTTATAATATAGCAACAGTGATTTTCAAACAAGTTGAGCTCTACAAACATTGATAACAAGGTGGAAAAAGAAATTTAGAAGTTCAAAACATGCAAAGAAAAAAATCTACATTGCCCTGCTGACGGATGTTCTCCAGGCATTTATCGAGCGGCACATCTAAATAAATAACCAGATGTGGCCAGAATTTGCAATATGGTATCATATTCTTGCGTTCGATGTAATAATAGGTGAAATCTAAAAAAGTATAAAATAAGGCATATTAATTGCTTCAGCAGATTAATTATTAATCCGTCACGAACCCCTGCATTTTAACTGCACTTTCACCTTTACTTGTTCCCGATTAAAAAACGCTGAAAATTAGCGTGTGTGCCTGGAAACTATACAAGTATAATATACGTGAAAATTAGAAAATGAAAAATGAAGTATTAAATGAACGATTCGAACGCCACATGCAATACTGGAACCATAAATTGATCAAAAAACCAAACTACTACTACGTTTCATAGTTTACTTACATTCTGGTCCAATGTAATTTTTAGCTCGACATGCGTTAGCGAAAATGAAATCAGTGTGAGGAGTACGTTCCAAAACAACACCTTGACCTGAAAGTGTAACACCAAAGAATAAAACACTAAATCATCTGCCACATTATAAATTTGATTATAATTTGTTCTATCATACTTTGGTTCTAGCACCTTCCAAAAACTGGCTTAACAGAGTGGGATAAGTACTTCTGAATTTTCTCAAACATACCATTTTATAAAAACTAGAAAAAGCAATGATTTTTCTGCGTTCTACCAGATTAAGAAATTTGCTTCCATCACTTTTTCATCAAGGGTATCAACGATATTGGACCACGAATGATATAATTCAAAGTGTTAAGTAATGTTATATAGTTTCATTTCATATTTTGAGTTAACTCAGATATGGATTTAGAGTAATAGGAAAAAAGAAGGAATGAGATGTACCAAATGCGTCCCTACTGAAAGCATAAAATCCCCACAAGGGACCAAATATCCTTATACAAAAAATCATTCCAAATCGATAAATTCTCACCAGTATTCATAATATGTGCTACAGCGTTCAAATACTGATCAAATCTGCATCTGAGAATACGATCACGCATCTTTGCTGTCTGGTCGTTGTAAGGGTCTTTGTAGAACATATTCATGTCAAACAGACGGAAGGATTTTGGAAACTATAATCAAAAACAATTAACAAATTGTGAAATAGCAAAAAAAAGCACTACCACAGCTCTTCATTTATTACCAATGAATATAACTTTCTTCGCATGCAAAAAAACTTATAGTAAAGAGTTAACCACAAAAAATATTATATCAGAAGAAATGCTTGTTGCATATAAGTTATTTCATCATCTTTAAACTTGACAATGTGTTATTTTCTAAATTATATATATAACTCCACATAAATAACTGCTATCGAAACAGTCATCGGAGTAATTTATAAAAATCAATTTTTTGGCAAAAAACCAGACTAACCAAATGATAATAATTCCTATAGTCGTTGCCAAAACGATCTATCAGAACTTCCTCCATTTGAAATTCCGGAATAAAATAAAAACCTAATCCATCCGCAAGTGACCGGGCCATATCCGACTAAAATAAAATCATGTATGATAAGAGAACAAAATACTAAATGCGTTTATGATTTATGGTACCGACCACACTTCTGTTCATTTAATCATTAAATTTCTAAGATTCAAATCTGCTGCCATCATAAATCATTTGTATGAAAATTTCAGAAATACACTAAGAGACTTGGTCCTAAACAAGTATTATAACTTTCATGATATATGCAATAACTTCAGATTTAATGGAACAGATTAAGCGGAAGCAAAAACAACTATGATATTCAGCTAATATTATCATTCAAAATTATAAACTACCTTCTTCGAACCAATATTCCCTTCAACCACTATCAATTTCGAATTTTCATGAAATCTCTTTAGCGTCCGATCAACAACAACATGCTGCCATCGGTATCTGAACAAGAAAAATCCCAAATCAGATATGATCTTGCCCTAATTTTATCTAATTATGAATAAAAAGAAATAAATGATTGGCTACCGAATGGCTGTTCATCAATAACAATCCTTCAACCGCACAAACATATAAATCAGTATAACTCAAATCTGAAATGTCATACCCTTTCTCTTTGTAAGGCCACGGATCCGGATAAGTGTCTGGGTCAAGTTTTAATTTACTCTTTTCAACAATTGTCCGTTTCTGACTTCCACCATACAATAACGATAATGAAGTATGCAGTTGGGGACAGGTGCGTATCCACTTACATAATGCACCTGCCATCTTTATTTTCTGTAAACTTATACTCTTATCGGAAATAAAACTGCAAATAATAATTACAATTATAGCAGTTGTTTATGTCACGACCGAAAAATCATCAAGCCACAACTAATGGCGCATTGAAGTAATGCTGAACAGCAACTATCGGAGCAAAGAAAATCTAACGGCTAACCGCCCTCAAGATTCCGGGACATCTCCAAAATGTATCTTGCGCTTGAAGGTTAACTTAAAATGGTTTACAGACCAATCTGTTTATTGTCTTATAGTCTGAAATATTTTTAATAGACATTTCCATTTTTTAATAGACAATTGAGAAAATAGTGTCCATTACCAATTTCGCAGAGCAGTTATCCGTACTTATCAGATCATATAGTTCTCTCAATCAAATTCACATGCAACCTCTCTTTTCACGATTATCTAGCCTGCGAACATAGCTGTGGTGAACACAAAACTCTTTAGTTAAAACAGTGTAACTCCGTGTTGTATGTACCAATTTCCCAATCAAGAATATGCGAATTAAAATGACTATATGATTATGATGATGGACGTAATATGTATTAAGCAAAGAAACGTCCGTTGCACAGAAATTCTGGCCAGACATCGTAATTTTTCAACAATCATAACCTTGTCTTCTTGACGTAAATTAGATTCTATTCCTGTATGTGCAAAAATTCAATAATTGGGAATGGTTTGCAACTTGAGCCCTTAAAAAAATCCACTGCAGTGTTTGACAATAAATACTGAAGTGTACTAGATAGCAATCATCAGAGTCAGTGGGAGAAAGTGAAAGACTTTAAATTCTGAATTATTTCAAAATATGTTACACAATCGCAGTGAATTGCGATACCTTTGGCACTGTACAAAGATAGAAATATACAAGAAATACTGTACAATAAATAGCGAAGTGTACTCGATAGTAATAACTATTGGAGTCAGTGGGAGAAATTCAGCGGGAATTACATGTTACCCAATAAATAAGCTCCATATTAGGATGCGCCTATATAAATGCAAAGCTTACCGCGTTTTTATAAATAGCCTCATTGAGTTTTCCAGGAAATGAAACTTCTAACCAATTTTGCTAAAATTCCTTAGTAAAAAAACTTATCACAAGGAATGTTTAACATAGGCGTATCTTAACAAAGAAACAAGTGGTCGAATAATCCAATCAAAAATACAGAAGAAAAACATTTGAATAAATATGGAGTACAGTGAAAAAATTCTACAAAACAGCGTAGAAGAGATATTCTTTCCAATATTCCTACCACGCCTTAATAAACATACCACATATTTATAACTCAAAAATGCAATATAAAAGTGTAAACAAAATAAAACAAATCGTCTTAGCAAATTATCAAATTGCAAAAATAGGTATTTCAACTTCTTCATAATAAACAAGGAAAGTATATCCTACGCCATTCCTTCCAGTTAACCCTCTTCAAGGAAAAATAAAGTTGTCCGAGTGCTCAATTCTGCAAACAGAAACAAAATCGGACAAAAGACAAAGTAAGCATAGTTAGTTCTAGCTCAGGCGAAATCCTTCATTCCGCATATCTTGAAGATTCAGAATTCGTCCCTTTAAAAATTTTCCGGAATGATCTCAGAGATTGGTAACGGAAGGAAAATAGAATAAGTAACTAAGAGCTATTCAAACATTGAAGGAGTCACCCCAAAATACTGTACAAGTACTGCAAATAAAATGACAAGTACAACGTATCTATAAAGCAAAAACAAAGAAGGCAGTGGCGTAGAGTTCCAAATAAACTGAAGATACATACAAAATAAAATGAGAAATATGAAAAAAAATTTTCTGATTTCTCTAGGCTGATTTTTCGATAGTTCTCAAAGTTCGTGTTCTACGCCTCGCGAATAGTTGAGACAGATACTTTTAAAAAATCCCAAGGGACTTCACACATCCTATACTAAAATACTTCAGAACTCGAAACCTTTACACAATCGCAAGAATAATTCAGAAAACTGAGACCTGGATATCCCATAAATGTGCTATCGAAAAGAGGATGATTTACATAGATATTAAATCTCGAATAGAAAAGCTGCAAATAATCATCAAAAATGTACAACTTATAGAAAAGCTAGTCATCGAATGAGATCAAAGTTATGTAACGGTCTGCATGAGGTTATATAAAAAGGACGATGCAACATGGAACATTTACAAGATGCAAATACCAATTTGTGCCACTTACGCTGTAAAATAGTAAATAAACACATAATTTTGAAAAAAATTCATGGAATTTTCAGGACGGTTCAGACGATAAAGACAATTTTGATATATTCTGCTCAATATAATTACTTTTAAACTTGAAAAATTATGAGCTGGAATCATTTTGATAACATGACTTTACCCAGAAATTCTAAAATAAAACATATAAAGCTGTTTATTCTAAATTCTGCATAAGCAGCAACCAGAGTACGAGTTTGGCAATTCAAAAACAAAGAAGCAAAATTACATCAGTTCATACCAACTCTTAAAAGATTTATACTACAGCTCAAAACAAGATATTCCAAATTAACCCTGAGACAGTAGCAATAATGTCCAAAATAAATATTATTAGTGCATCGTTTAATGTTTCTTAAATTTCAGTTCCATCTAAATTTGAAAAACAGTACACTCTTGCAGAAAAAACCATAAATTCCGATCCCTTCAGTTGTTTATCTATTTTTGCATTCGATTAGAATTACATTCTACAGGAAAAAATTCCATAAAATTTCAATCCCTGCTAGGATCAATTTAGTCGTCGTGACGTGCCATCAACATGCTGTCGTGACGAAACAACATCATGAGAAGCAGTGCTCACCACAGCTGCAGCAGTAGCTTCATTCAATTCTTCATCATGAATCATTCGTGCACATGCACCCAAACCAAAACGTGCATCCATAAGTATCCGCTGAATATTCATCTTTGCCACTGCCTTCTAGAAAGCAGAAGTATAAAAACTTATTGAATTACCATCAATTCGTATCAAAAAGCTTAATTAGGACTTCGAACTTCTAACAATAATTTTATATTTTCTCTGTGCTCCAAAATTTCCTTTGTGTTCACTTAATCAATTAGAACAAACTTGAATAGAATCAAACAAGTTAGTGGCCGAAATTCGGAAATGTTGAGTAGGATTTTAGTTGACACACAATTAAATACAAGTCCAAGAAGGCAATTTCTTTTGAGATCGAATTCATTAAAGCAACTAACTTCATCCTCATTCAGCCTTGACAAATAATTAGCTATTGAATTAGCGAATGCAAGATTAGCATCATGTTCATCTTGCAACGAGTGGCTTGGTAGCACGGCATAATGCGGATGCTCGACTAAAACAGCTTGTGTCACGAATCGGTGCCCAGCCTGTTGTCGCAGCGGTACAGAGGAAGCTTGCTGTAATCCTGGAATCAAACGAGTTTCACGACTGATTTTCTTTTAATCAACAGAAATGAAACCAGAGAGTAGGAAGGCTTCCTATATTTTAAAGACTTATAAACATTAAAAAGAGAATAAAACTATTTTCAATTTAATGAACATATTCGCAAGCTTTTGCAAGTTTCTGCAAAACTGTTTTTGTAGGCATCGCTACCCGATACTATAAATCATAACATGCCCATTTGAGAAGCATGGGGTGTTGTCAATACGGTGGCACGATGCGGTGAAACAGAGATTCCGGGATGCGAATGCGAACTGTTCGGAGCCTGCTGTTGATGCAACTATAAAACAAAAGAAATTTAGCATGAATCCTGAAAGCGTTACTTTTAAAAATATATTAGAATTTCACAAAACTGGTTCAAAGCGGTGAGAAAAAAAAACTATTCCGAGATATCAGAAAAGATAACAAACCTGTTGTTGTTGCACGCCATGACCCAAGACTGCATTTGTGCTTCCTGCAATAGCAGCGGAGCGCTGATCGATTACTATTTTTTCATTCCCCGGTACTGTTCCTGAAACCAATTTGTTCGAAAAAAAAACCGACAGTTAAATTTAATGAATAACTAATGGTAACAAATTCTGGCACCACAAATAACTTCGGACCTTGGTCAACAGTAACAGTTTTTTCGGAAATTCCATCCTCTAGAACAACTTCATCGCCTAACTGCCCACGGCCATTTGACATTCCCTGCACACTAACTGCTGCAACACGTTTTCTACGTTGTGGAATACCCACTATCTTCAGTTCACCACAAACTGTAGACATGCCGTTATTCGCTGATACTGTATCAGCATTCAACTCCGACACATTTACCAACCGATACCTATAAGTAAACAGATCATTCCTTAAATGATGGACTAGTTTTTGCAAAGTTAAATTCTACAATTTGTAAAAAAATCCGTATACACTTAGAGAAAAAAACAAAATTCTACAATCAGTCATGAATGATTTTTAAACACTTACATTTTTTGTGATCCATGCTGATAAAAAGTTGTCGGATCAATGATCATTGTCACCGTGCCGCCATCATCTGCAAATGACAAAGACATAATCCTCCCGGATGGAATACAAAAGTATACAAACACTGTTTCTGATTATAATAATATAAAATAATGAAAGCCTAACTAAAGAGTAGTGAAAATTACTTGTCCTGACATTGACATCCTTTTTAATCACACTAGTCACCGGTGCCACACCTCGTGCAGTAACTGTAACCACTCCACCATCAGCCGTTTGTAACTGCTGTCCTATTCTTGGCCTTGGTTCTACTTTAGGTAACAAAATGGGTTGCTGCTGATGCTGTTGTTGAGATGATGCCACCTAGAAAGATCAACTGTTGAAAAATACCTGAAAAGTTGACAAAATATCTTCTACTTGTAATAAAATTCTGTTTACGTCTGTCTCATATGTCTGTTCACATTACCCGAAGATTGCTCGATCTTTTTTCATTCATAAATTTCATCAAATACTGGAAGATCAGAGACTTTTATCACCAATATCTTATAATCACCTGTTGTGATTGAACGGCAGTCAGTACTACCATACTCGACGGGTGCTGACTTAAAGACTGTCGTTGACGCTGCTGCAAAACAACTTGCTGTTGATTAGAATGTGAAGTTGTCGCTGCGAATGTTCCCACGTCTATTTCACTACTTGCTGTCGACGAACATGGACTTCCGTTATCTTAAAATAACTTAAACTCTTAAGCATAATGAAATCTGATTATAATTCAAGCACGACCGATGATACTACCAACGAAAAATCGCATAATCAAATATTAATCAACAACAACTTCCATGATCGATCCTCAGATGTAAAAAAATGATCATTGCTTAATAAAAACATAAATGTGGATTAAATAGGATTTCTAAGAAGTATAGAAAAAGCGATTTCCTTCTTTTGCATCTGATACAGGGCAAGTTTGAATATTCGCGAAAAATAAAAAGTCACAAAGCTTGGAAACAAAATAAGATTTTTGACGAACCAAAGTTGAAAAAAAAAACTGAAATGTGCAATCAAAAAAAATACGAATAAATGAGCTCCCAATACCTTTAAATAAATGAAACAAACACTGGAAAGAATACCCCGTCTGAAACAATCAAACGAATAAAAAACTTTATGTTTCGAAGGTGAAACTTAATGAAGATAACAAAACATCTAAAACACTCACGTAAGTTTTGTTTGAAAGTGAAACCTGTGGCAGATGTTGAGATGGCATTCGTATTTCTGTCGCCATTTGATCCATTCGATAATCCATGATCTCGCAAAGTGTTATACTCACACGAAACTTGCGCGTTTACCATTTGGAGCTGACCGCTTTGTTGATAACTGTAAGAAAAAACTGGTTAAAATTTTTAGAAGGCGAAGCAGATATAAGAACTATAAAATTCCTCAATTTAAAGAATAATGATTACCTGCTTATAGTTACACCATCCGCAGAACTAGTAGATGTTCCCTGACTAGAAGTTTCTTGTTTGACGTTACCTATAAGGTTGTAATGTACAAAATATGTTCCAGTATTACTGATTCCTCTTGGCGCAATCACCGCTAGGGTGCTACCATTATGACCTTCAAAAAAGGAAATAAAAGAAAATTTTAGTAAGAAACTTGAAAAAGCCAGAATCCGTCGGAGATATAAGATTTTTATCCTCGCAATTTATGAGCCTCATAAAACACATAAATTCCTTAAAATATATTCTTGTTCTGTCTATGAACAAAGACTAACGCACTAGGAGATAAACAAATAAATAGTAAATATAAAACACTACCGAAAGATGGATATGAAAGGTACATGATAGACTTTTATCTTACTCGAACAAATTATCAACTCCCTAAAAAAACGGAGACTCCACAATGTTCATTAATGGGAGAATAGATGTACGGTAGTTGTACTGACAAATGTTATTAAAAGCAAGCGTAAAGCATGCGGTTCATTTGCCTAAGTGCTGCCATTTGTTATTGCACCATCAAAATAACATTTCAGAATAACAGCAAATCTAGGCTGCATTCTTCCGTCAGGCGCTTCTGCAGAATGTAACGATGTCGCGAGACTTTCAAACCACATATGTCTTCAGATTTCAAGATTTTTAAATCCATATGAGAAGAGGATCTTATAGCAGAAACTCTGCATCTTGCTACATTGAAAAAAGGAACTGGGCAAGACGACTGCAGATAACATTTGAATTACAGTCAAAAAAATAAAATGGTATATGTACGATATGGAAGGAAAGTGACAAAACTTTTATATTTTAAAAGAAACTCAATTACTACACTTTAAACAGAAATCAAATATTTTCCATATTTCTCTAAGAGGACCAGAATTCATTTCATTCCTAGGGGGAATAAATCCATCCACTAAAGTTGTTTAAACAATAAGGTTTTTCACAAAGATGAAGGATTTCTTCCGCTTACAAGATTGGAGATAAAAGCTTCTTTACCTTGACCGCTGTTTGATTGTTGCGAAGTAAGATTCTGAATCTGCTGATGTTGCACACTTGAAGAACTTGCAACTGCACCATGAGACGTAGGATGAAGATTACATGTCATATTCTAAAAAATGCCAAGAAAATGACGACTTCTGTTCCTTTTTCCGTTTTATCCCTTTGATCAAAAATGCACTTCGATTAATGTTTTTCTTGTGTTTATCTCGACAACCCATTCCTGCACGGAATTCAGCACACATGCACTACTTTATATAATTCGGCTTACATCAACTAAAAATGGTTCAATCCATCGCATCATTTCGGTAAACTGTCGTGAGGAAGAAAAGTTCATATTAACGGCACTGCTTGATGTAGAACAGTTAGAACCACCTGACGTATGACGTTCACGACTGGTGGTAACGGAATCCTGTAATTTTAAAAAATCCGTAAAATGTTTAAAAATTTCGTAAGCTGATATAAGCAACCGCAATCTCAAAACAAAAACAAGAGAAGTGAAGCTCTGCATTTGCTACGTAACCTGATTATTTTCACCCGAATCAGCATTTCGTCGTTTTCTGCGCTCACGTACGTACCGATCACGTATTCTCTTCCATTGCATTTGTAACGCATGAGCATCATCTGTTAAAAAAAATGAACAATCAGATTGTATAGAAGCAACAGCAAGTGATTCAAATAATTTAGCTCGATAGAAAAAATCATGGAAATATCGGAAGTTGATGGCGAACCCAAAGTGCATGTGTAATCATGACAGTTTTGAATAAGAAAGGTATTTGACTGTCATGGAATTTCATGTACAAAAAAGTAGAACAATAGAAAGCATTTATAGCCTTTAAATAAGAATCAGGGCAGAAAAAATAAAACAGCTAAATATACCTTTGAATCCGAGTTCAGTACGTAGCTTCTGCCACACTTGAATCCTGTACTGCGCACTAGAATGCTTGTTCCCATAATGTTCATGACTGGGATTATATAAGCATGGTTGCGCTTTCACAGCCTCAATCAGGCGACCAGTGAAACCTTCATCCAAAGCTGATGTTGAAATTAGTGGTGTCCCTCCGGTAGCAATAGCAGTACTTAGAGTAGTAGTGGTACCGCCTGTATGCTGTCCGACGGCCGATTGAATCTGAATCCCGGGCATAAAGTCAATATTTTTTGATCGTTTCCCTGGAAACCACAGTTTTTTGAGTAATCATTCTAATTATTTTGAGTCATAATTTCGCCTATTCTTGAAATCGTTAAATATAAGAATTTAATCAATGAAAAATCTGGACAGATGAAAGCCCCTTGACTTTATTTGAACTCTTGAAAAGCATCGAATAAGATAAGAAAAAAAGAAAAAGTCACTTACTGATTTGTACTGGGTAAGTGAAAAAAGAGGTCTCAATAAATATTCCAAATAGACTTACCTAGGACTCCAGAAATAATATGTTGTAGCGCGTGCCGTCTGGCATTGACCTTGATAACTTCCAGTATCACTACTTAGTGCAAAATAACAGCTGCAACGAAATTTCAATGTCTTTTTTTTCATTTACTCCACATTTTTGTCGTACGTTTTTTTGATGAATAATGTAAACTCTTTTTGTGAAGAAAACTTTTCTTTCTCATTTTCCTGATATTTGTGCCAACGATGCCCTTAAAAAAAACGCAATCATTATGGAAAGAGTTTCATTTATTTTCAACCAAACACATATAATTTTGGGCTTATTGCTTATTGGGTTATTGGCTTATTGGGCTTATTCAGAGTTCACTGTATGTTCGGAAGGTAGAGATTTGTTAGCTTACAAGCGGTGAGAACAATTCTGACTTATCGGAGAAGTATGAATTAGTGAATAATAAAAATAAAATTTTAAATGTTGACATGCATGTCCTGAAATTGAAGTAAGTAACAAATGGTAACAAATGACAGAAACATTAACCACAGTGATACCAATAACTGAGAGTATTAGCCAATTCTGACATTCAGATGAACATGATTTAACCATGCTAACATTTCTCATCTAACTTGACACAACTTGACGCTGGCTGTTGGCAATGGATAATATGATGACCTCATAATCATAGATACTAATACTGACATAAGATACCATAACACAACAGAAGATTAACCATTCATGAATTAATCAAATTCTGTTCACATTTGACTTAATGACTCATCCTCTGTTTCTATTCTGCACTTCACTGTAACTCACTCATCATTTTTCTAGATCTGTACCGTATAATTTTCAAAATTTCATATTATCAAAGAAGGGGGAACACCGCTTCGCGACACGCAACGCCCCAGATGCAAATGTCGCACAAACGCCGGTCGCCAACGCCGCCAGGCGCCAAAAACCTAAAAGCGATGCGGATGCGATGCGGGAGTTATGGTAAAAATCGTCTTGGGACCCGAATTGAACTAAAGCAGCGTTCTATGGCATTGTCTCATTAACACTAATTTGGAATTGAGTTGATTGGTGTGAGGGTGCTGCATACTGAGCGGGAAGTGCCATTTGTTGTACTAATGAGCAGTTTCGATAGCTTGTGACGGAATTCTTTGTTCGAAGGACTGATATAATTTTCAGCTTTCATCACATATGACCTCTCAGATGGTCAAAGAAATAACATTTGCATCTGATGGCGATGAACAGTTTATCGTAGTGGGAAGAAACAGAAGAAAAAATCGGCGTAGAAGAGGTGAGAAGGTTGCAACAACTGTTTGTTGTCAAGAAAATGAGGTTTCAGTAGAAAGAATTAATACGGTCATGAATAATGCCTGCAGCAATACCGAGCTGATTAAGTACAGGTGAAACTGTTAAGTATGTTGCTGTTCTCTTTATCTCCTCATCCATTCGCTCTTTCTTCCATTTTGAGAAACAAATTATTAGTTTTTAGTTGCATACTTAATAAGCATATCAGGGAAAATGAAGTTTAGCAGTTTTATACGGCTGTGGATATTTTTACAGTTCGGTTTTACAGTTATTTTTACAGTTCGAAAAAGCAGCAGAAAATAAATATAAGAGTCGATAAATGAAGAATGAATGAATTATTCCAGCAGAGTGTAAGCAGTGAGCCTTGGTAATCATTCTTCGTCTGATCTGAGAATGATTCTATATATTTAGGAATGCTACTGAATACTATTGACTAGAAATTGGATGGTTTAGGATATGGCGAAAAAAAACTTGCTTCTTGATCACTGTTTTACTTCTCAAATCCCTTTTTGGACATCAACTTTCAAGCATTGACAACCGTGGAAGTTGGGGCTATCTTCAATTATAATGAAATCACTGTATAAAATTCGTTTTTGCATTTCAGCAAGCAGATCATTG